>JADRCD010224095.1:0-13297 GCA_019843815.1 Montemys delectorum | reverse complement strand
GTGACACACACACAATACGTAAGTTTATCTCTTAATGGAAAAATACCAATAGCCTTTGACAAAAACTAATGCCAGTCCTAGAAATCTTCTTTTCTATGTAGTTTTTTTTTTTCCTTACAAAATCTTTTTACATAAAAATTTATCTTTCCTTTCAAATTTATCTTTCCTGTAGACTATTTTGATGATAATTTCATCATTTTCCCTACAAACAATGGAGTGTTAAGCTTATTTATTCAGCTTTTTTGTTCCTTTTCTTTGGAGAGCTTTTGATTTTTGTATTACCTGTCCTATTTGTTCTAATTTACAATTTATTCTAATTGGCCATTGAATGGGCCAGTGTGGCTTTCCCCTGGTGAGGAGGACATTAGCTATATTTGTTCTCCTCTGAAGAAGAGGTGAAGAAGCAAGAGAGCCCATCTCTGATTATGAGCCCTGCTCTCGGGGAAGAAACTTCATCACTGGGCCTCAGCTCCATGTGAGAAGAAGAACATTATGATAATTGATCATTATCATCATTGCCGTCATTATTAATGTTGTCAATACTCTTTATTGACATGGCCTAGTGCTTCATTTCCTAGTGTAAGTTTGCAAAGTGTTGAAAAAAAAAGTAATTTAGGTCTATCCTCTTGTTTAGTTCTGGGAAAACGTGAAAGCTTTCCCTTTATTGGAGAAATTTAGAAAGAACTCTCAGAAATTGCACATCCAAGCTACATGCCGACAACTCTCCGACAATTACAAGATGTACGCTTCCACGTGTGTGGGTGGGAGACGTAAGAGTGATTTGAAAGAGTTTCTAGTCTGGATTTGCTTGCACAGGTCCCAGCTACTTAGGAGAATCACAAGTTCAAGGCTTGTTTAGGCTGAAAGATGAGATCAAGGCCAGCTTGGGCAACCTTGAGAGATCTTGTCTTAAGATAAAGATGAGTAAAATAAAAAATAAAATCCGGGGATGTAATTCAGTGGTAGAACACTTGTCTAATTAATTGCCCTGTATGGTAAAGAAAACAGAATTGAGAGTTTCCATATTAAAACAATTTAGTGGGTTTTTTGGTTTTGTTTTATTTCTAAATGTGTATGAGTGTTTTGGCTACATGCTTATCTGTGTACCACATGCATGTGCCCACAGAGCCTAGAAGAGAGAATTGGGTCGGTCCCCTGGAATTGGAATTACAGGTGGTTATGAGCCACTATGTGGGTCCTGAGAATTGAGCCTGGGTCCTCTGGAAGAGCAGACAGTGCTCTTAACACTCCCTGCCCCAGCCCTCTCTCCAGCCCTTGGTTTCTTGTTTCTGTATTTTATTTTGAGCTATAATCTTGCTAGGTAGCCCAGGTCATTCTTAAAATTCAGGGGCTCCAGCCTCAGCCTGCTGGTTGCTGTACATACCATGCAGCCAGTCATGGCTATTATATTTGTGAAATCTTATCTTGTAGCTACATAAGTAATTGCAGATGCACAGACAGATTTGGGCGTGCATTACTGAAGGTTGGGGGCGTATTAATCAGGAAACAGAATTACTGCAAACACACACACACAGAACAATTGCATTTCAATTATGATTCTTTGGACTCAAAATGCTTACAATTTTCAAAGCACAAACTTAATATTTTAGATAGCATTTCTTACACACCAATGCAGTTGGTAGTATTTGAAAGTCTTTGTGCAAACTGAAAAGCTTTAAGGTGCAAGTCCCTAAGGGAACTTGATTTATATTTGCCCCTAAATTAGACCTATTTTATAATGGGTATAATCTAATGGGTCTTTTTCGTGAGTGTGTGTGTGTGTGTGTGTGTGTGTGTGTGTGTGTGTGTGTATGGTATGAATGTGTACATGATGTGGGTGTGTGTGTGGTGTGGATGAGTGTGTTGTGGATGTATGTTTAGTGTAGATATGTGTGTAGTGTGGATGTGTATGAGTGTGTGTGTGGTATGGATGAGTGTGTTGAGGATGTATGTGTAGTGTGGATTGTGTGTGTGTGTGTAGCAGGAACAGATGCATGTACTTGTATTTTTAAATTTACTATTATTATTATTATTATCATCATTATCATTATTATGAAGGAGACTCTTACGCAACCTGGACCTTTCCAGTTTGGCTAGACTGGCAAGCCAGTGAGCTCCAGGCATCCACCTGACTCCCTGCACTCAGCGCTGGGAATAACGACAAACAAGTTTTTCACATAGGTGTTGGGGCTCGAACTCCGGTCTTCGTGTCTGTACTGCAAGTGCTTCCCTGGCTGACACATCTTTCAGGCTTCTAGTGGGCATTTCTTTCATATCTTAAAACATCTTAGGGTAGTCTTAGCAAGTGATCCAGTGGCCTACGCCTAGCTCCGTTGAAGCCAAATGAGCCTAACATGTAACTCAGACTTCTCCAGTCTGCTCACTCCACCCTTCATCCCTGTTAGATCTCTCTCTGCAGCCTACTCTCAGATTTGAGCAGATCCTGGCCCTGAGTCTGGTTACCTCTATATTCACAGGAGGAATGTTCAGAATCCAGAGGTCCATCAATGCCCTACTAAAGGATATTGCTAAGCTCCAACTGACATCAATCTAAATGGGGCTATGACCCCTGATACATTTGCAAAATCTAGGTCATGCATGGCCTGATTGATAACCTTTCTCTAGGGCATGGTTATCATTTTAGTGGCCCATGAAAGCTATTTCAACTGCTCTCATGCCAATGGCCCAATGCAGAGCTCTTGACTCGTTCTGTCCAAGGTAGTGTGAGTAAAAACTTTGCCTTCTCTATACTGTTTGTGCACTAGAGGAGAAGGAAGCCATTTCTTCCAATGACTGGCTATACACAGCTCTTTGGATGGTATTTGAAGAGTTCTCTCTGCTCTATGTGTACTTGGTCTTTTGACACTGAGACACAATGACATTATCATCTACAAAGTTCACACGAGAATAGTGCAATTGAGTTACGAAAAGAAAAAAAAAAGAAACAAACGAACAGAAAAATAGCAAACATATTTCATGTTCCAAGTAACTTTCCAATATTTGTCGGACTGCATTCATAGCCACACTTTGCTCCAGGCAGCCTTCAGGCCAAGGAGTAGACCAGTCTGCATGGTACTGATGTTCTTTGTGAGTATTCTAGAGCAGAGGAAGACCCTGGAGACAACACTTGTGTTCTCCAGGGCTCACTGTGCACAGCCTGATACAGGCCATGTTCCCATGAAAGGAACCTGGGAATGTTAATTACACAGAAGGAGACATGTGTGTTTCATGAGGACAACTATGCATGCCTCCCAGAAGCAATTTAAGAAGCTCCAGAAGGATGGTCAGTGTTTGATACGCTCTCATTCAGTATTCAAGTGTGCAGCACAGTGTTAAGGGCAACTACCTCTCTGTCTCTCTGACTCAGCTGTAGAACAAACTGTGGGCTGATTTTCAGGGTCATCCTTGGGAAGTTGACGTGAGATGCTTAGTTGTAACTATGCAGATACCATCTGAATACAAAGATAAGACATTAAGGCTTAACCGTGAACGAACCAGTAAGACCAGAACACCAAATATAAAACAGCAATGTCTAAAATTTTCTTTTTTTCTTCTCCTATGCCAAGATATAAGTTGAGGCTCTGAGGCAGAAATGCACATTGCTGCCTGTTGACTGATTCTTCCTTTGCGGATAGAGCTCTGTGGACAAATAGGTAACTATGACAACGGGCATGTTGCTACACATGCTTTTTTCTTCCTCCCTTCCTTCCTTCTTTCTTCTTTCTGTTTAAATTTTATTTTATGTGATTGAGTGTCTTATGTATGTGTATGTGTGTGCATCATGAGCAGGCCTGGTACGCACGAAGGCCAGAAGAGGATGTTGGATCGCTTGCAGTTGAATTATAGATGGCTGGGAGTCACCATGTGGGTAATGGAACTGAACCTGGATCCTCTGCAAGAGCAATTAGTGCTCTTAATCACTGAGCCATCTCTCTAGCTCCTTACTTTCTCTAATTGAAACATGGCCTTAGTGCCTTGCTAACTAAGTAGCCCTGGCTGGTCCAGAACTCCCTATGTAAACCAGGCTGGCCTTAGACTTACAGCAATACTCCTGCCTCTGCTTCCCAAGTGCTGGGATTGCAGGTGTAGTCATTATGTCTGTCTCTGTCTCTGTTTCATATGGCTGCTTTTGTACTTCAAGGTCACACAGCTCAGTGGTTAGGATAATAGTATAGGGTATGTATGAACTGTGCCCTCCCCATCCCAAACTCATATATTCAAGTCCTAGCGCCCAAATATCCCAGAATGAGACCTTTAGTAACAGGATTGTGGGATGTGCATTCTTCTAAGGTCAGACCACACTCACACTCTGGCATGAAGGCTTTTGAGTCACTCAGACTAGTCTCCTTATCCAAGGGTAAATTTGGATGCAGACCTGCATTAGAGAGTGGATCTCTTATGAAGACAAAGGCAGAGATTGGGATGACAACAGACTAAGAAAGCCAAAGCTCGCCAGGATACGGTTGAGCAGAAGTTGGGGGACAGGCATGGAAACAGCCTTGTGTTTTCAGCCCACAACACTGACATGCCAGACTCTGGTTTCAGAACCCAGGGGCAATGATTCCTGTTGTAGCCATTCTCCCTAGCAAACGGACACACATCCCAACCAGCCGTGCCTGCCCCGAGAGCCTCCCAACTCGCTGTGCCTGTGCGGTGCCCTATTTGGCTATTAGAAACGTTGGGGAGTCCTATTGTAAGACTCTGGCGTGTGAACTTGATGGAATTAAATGTAAGAATTAGAGGCTGAGGGTGGGCTCAGGGGTCTGTGTGAGGTCCTGGTTCCAATCCTTAGTGTGAACTTGAGCTTGAATACCAGTACACATGCGCAGATGCACACACACACACACACACACACACACACACACACACATACACACACACATACACACACACACATACACATGTAAGAATTAGCTACAATTCTTACCACAAATGTGGTGGTAATGAGATCTCTTAGAGCTGTCTGCGGTTTGGTTGATAGAGTGTTTACTTAGCATGCGTGGAACTCTGGGTTCCATCTCTAGCACGTGAACAGAGTACATGCCCAAAATGTACCTGGACGACATAAGCAGGAGGATCAGAAGCCCATCTTGGTTGTATAGTGAGTTTGAGGCCAGTTTGGGTACATGAAGTCTTTCCTGAACCAACGCAAAACAAAGCAAAGCACACCCAAACCAAACCAAACCAAAACATAAAAAGAAAGGATGCTTGTCTTTGCTGCGGGTAAAATATGCTCACAGACTTGATGATATCTCTGTGAAACTTGAGTTTCTGTGTAGAAGGCCTCCAGAGAGCATCGAGGAAATGGACCAGAGGCTTAAACGTTAGTTCACTCTGAAGCTGCGAACTTGAAAGGTTAATCATGCCATTTTGCCAAATTTAAAAAAAATTCAAATCTGTACAACATCTAACTTGGTTGTTTGGTAGGGCCCTGCTCTGACCTGGGACGAAACACCCTGATAGCTAGAAGCTCCTTAACACTCAAAATTTTTAAGACAAACTTCAGTGCCTTGTGTATCGATGGAGCATCTCGGTTGGTCCTGTCTCCTTTGAGATATGAAATTAAGTTGGAATCAAAGCCCTAGCTGCACAGGAATGTTCAAGCCAGGGGAGGGCATTTTGCCTTTTCTTCTTCAGTTTAGGAAGTAGATGGGGATATTTTCTCCCACTCAGAAATATCTCAATCCTTTATTTTATAAACAATGATAAAAAAGGAAAACTTATTTATTTTTGTTCTAAGGAGAAAGTCCTTAGAGCTTGAGAATTAAAAACATTTCATGTAATTCAAGGTAATCTATGCTGTTCCCTCTGAAGCAGTAATTACGTCTAAATATTTTTTTAATAAATTAATTTTTTAAATAAATTATTGCTTGATAAATTCATATATATATGCAATATAGTATGATTATATCTACCCCCCTCCCCATGAAACACCTCCAACTTCCCCTAGGGGGAGTTTAAATATTTTTGATTTATGACAAACATGATAGAAGAGGTTAGGTAAATGGAAAGACCTCTATGGAGTTTTCTCAATCTCAAGAAAGAGTCAGGGTAGCATTTAGGGACAAGGTAAGCTTGAAACCTTTGCTTCTCAATGTGGTCTTAAGCCTCCAGTGTCAGCACTGCCCGATGGCCTGTCAGACCTGCAGGATCTGGCTGGGGAGCTTTGCAAGCATGAAGACCCAAGTTTGATTCCCAGAACTACCCCACAAGAGCTTATAATCCCAGCACTGGGGAGGCAGGGGCAGGGGGATCTCTGGGACTTAGTGGTCAGCCAGCCTAGCTTATCTGGTGAGCACTAAGTCAGTAGGACATTGTCATAAACACAAGGCAGGCGTGCATGCACACACACACACACACACACACACACACACACACACACACACAGACAGACACACACACAGCAGGGTGGAGAAAGGGAGAAGAGGGGAGGAGAGAGTCTCTAGTTATACTCCACACCTAACAGACCTGATAAAACTCTTCAGGGAGACTAAGCACTGCCTGTTTGGACACTGTTCGGTGGTTGGCATGTGGCCTTACTACCACAGGCTTGGTTCTTTCTCCTCTCTGCCCTCTTTCTCTCATTCGAGACATCCTTGCTAGAGAATGGAACTCTTGCTAGGTGCCAAATGGTTTTCTCGGTGTGTGGCAAAGATCACATTGTTTAAGCTTTAAAAAAAGTTTTCAAGACAGCAATATTAACTTCTCCCTTTGAGTCACAAGGAAACTGAGATACATCAGAATGACTCACCCCAAATCAGCCTGTACAGGGTCAGGCCTGGCTCTAGAGTACCCCCGACTTCTCCACCTTCTTGTCTTTTATTCCTGTGTATGCTAGGCAAACTTCCTGTTAAAGCATATGCTGGAGTCAGAGAGGCATGCTGAGCCATTGTCTTTTGTACTGCACAATTCACCAGGTTGAACCCCAATGTGCTTTTGTGACAAAAGGCAGAGGCTGGGTTGAAACTGGAGAGTCAGCCACTAACTGCTCCCAGGGAATGCGCTCTGACAGACTGAAAGTCTCAACTCATACGCACGCACGTCTGTTTGGCTACTGTTTTAACAAGGGCCCTGTAAAATGCTGAGCCCCACATACCTTGATTTGCCTGGGTGCATTTGGATGTCCTAAGGGCACTGCATGGAAGGGCACTCAGCTCATTTTGTGGGATGGTTGCACAGGCCCAGTTCCCACAGTAGGCCACACTTGCGGAGCAAAAGAGGTTGGAGACTTCATTTGGACAGAGCCGAGGCAGGGTCTGTGGTCTGATTGGCTTTCTCCATCCATGTTTTTGCTACCCTCAGTAAAATAATTCCATTCTCCATGTCCCAAGTGAGGAGTGTGATCTTATATATACATAGGTGGATGCCTGTAGACTCTCTCTCTCTCTCTCTCTCTCTCTCTCTCTCTCTCTCTCTCTCCCTCTCTCTCTCTCTTCCTCCCTCCCTCTCCCTCCTTTGTCAATGAACAGAATGGCAAACACAAATAGACAGGCAAGGGTGTTTGCGCATGTTTAGGAAAGAGTCAATGAAAATGCATTGAACCCTACGTGACCTTGAGGTGAGCTTCTGTCTCCATGGGAGGTAGGGGAAGGGCATAGCTTAAGCAGGAAAAGCCTGGTCTTCCTTTCTCTGAAGAGGTCTTCCTGTCTATTCCCTGAGTCCAACTGTTCTTCAGCCTACGTCAGATGTGAGGAGCCAGCACAGAGCAGCATATCATCTAGACAGTGAAGGTCTAGCACCAGTTCTGTTGCTCCTTGGCCAAGAGCTTGTAAGAGGTGCTTTAACTTGACAGAAAACTGGAGTTTAGGGTAAAGCCGAGGGACCAGTGAGCCTCAAATGAGTAAGTCACAGCTCACCGGTTTGCCCCTCAGAGTCTTGGAGTGTGCTGGCTGCTCCTCCTAACTGTGAGCTGCTATGTAAAGACATGGGAGTCTCTTTTCAGAGAAACTTACAATTGGTGAATCACCCCTCTTATATGTGTGTATGTGAGTCTTTCTCACTCATACATACATGTGATGCATGTGTATGGTGGTGTGTGTGTGTGTGTGTGTGTGTGTGTGTGTACATTCATGTGTGTGCATTCATATATAGGTAAAGGCTAGAAACAACTTTGGGTGTTGTTGCTCAGGATCCCTGGATGTATGTTTTTGAGTCAGGGTCTGTCATTGGTCTGGAACTTACCAAGTAGGCTAGGGTGGCTGGTGAGTGAGACCCACTGTGAGTGCCTGTGTTGTCTCCCCAACACTAGGATGTTCCACCACAACCATCCTTTAAAAAATTGTTTGTGCATGGGTATGCATGAATGTGCATGCGTGTGTGTGCTCATGTGCACTACAACATGTGTATGGATGCTAGAGAACAACTGGAGTCAATTTTCTCCTCCCTCCTATCATGTAAGTTTTGGGGATTGATCTCAGGTGGTCAGGCCTGGGGGCAAACACTTTTATCTCCCAGGACCCATACCAAGCCATACCAAGCCTTTTTTTTTTTTTTTTTTTTTTTTTTAAACATGGCTCACAGTATCAAATTCAGGTCCTCAAGCTGCAAACAAACAAACAAACAAACAAAACCCCTCAAAAACCAAAACCGAAACCAAAGAAAGAAAGAAAGAGAGAGAGAGAGAGAGAGAGAGAGAGAGAGAGAGAGAGAGAGAGACTACCTTCCTAAAAAAGTCATCTCTTAGTCCCCTTCTTCCCTCTTTAATGCACAACCTTGAAATCCTTCCTGCCAAGACTCCTTGAGGACCGGAGCCCTCTTAGTTCCACCCTGGTTTCTCCTCCCTGCTCAGCTCCTACTGTGTAATGCTGAAGCCGCATCTCAGGGACTTTCCTATGGAAGCCCTGCACTTAGAAATGCTCAGTAGGAGTTTGAGAGTCAGCAGAGGGCAGAGAGCAGCACAGTCAGGGTTAGTGACTGGGAATGTGTGTCTTTCAGGGGAAACTCTTGGTTACTATATAACCACTTTCTAAAGTCATTATAATTAGCTCAGTGCATCAGAAAAGTAAGAAGTTACACAGGTCATTGGTAACTGTGGCAGATAAAATGTTTGTTTGTTTGTTTGTTTGTTTGTTTTTGCCACACTACTACAGTTTCTTCTTCTTGGGTCCTTGGAAAGACACCACTTCCTAGTTACTTTCAAACTCGAGGAGGGGCGGGGGGGTGGGCCTTGGGGTTCAAGGTAATCATTGGAGTGGGCAGAGCAGGCTTTCTAGGACTTGTTTTTAACAGGACTATTCAGATTTTGCTTTCCCTACCAAAAGTGACTTAGAAGATATGCTACAGATGGCAAAGCAACAGAATAAAGGAAGGCCACCCAAGTGTTCACAACAAAATCTTATCCAACATTTGGGATTAGTGATAGAATTGGGTCTTAGAGCCAAAGTGTTGGACATCAGCATTTAAACACATCCTGCTATAGACTCTTCGTATTGATAATGGGGTAGGGATTGGCTTAAAAACAAAGAGAGAGGGCTAGAGAGATGGCTCAGTGGATAAGAGCACTGATTACTCTTCCAGAGGTCTTGAGTTCAATTCCCAGCAACCACATGGTGGCTCACGACTATCTGTAGTGGGATTGATGCCATCTTCGGGTGTGTCTGAAGACAGCTACAGAATACTCACATATATAAAATAAAACAAAACAACAAAACAAACAAACGAATAAAAAACAAAGGGAAAAGAAAATATAAAACTGAAAAGGGAATGTTGATTGTGGTCTCTCAGGTGAATCGCTGCATAAGATCACACATAGTGAAGTCTAACGAGGGCTAGACTTCACTTGGTGTTGGTTTTGTTTGAGGATTGCATGACCAGTGAGTCAAAAGCCACATCCTAGCTCAGTGCTCAGAGACATAAGTTCGGTGGCTGTGGTCAGTCCAGGCCAGGCTTTAGAACACCAGAATAGCACCGATCCTTACTGCCAAATGTTACCAGAGGCCCTCCTGAAATCCCTGCCAGTAGGCTGAGTGTGTTGCTGTGTGTCTTTAACTGTAATGCTCAGGTGACAGAGGCAGGTGGATCTCTGTGAGTTGGAGGCCAGCCTAGTTGACATAGTGAGATCCAACATTAAACAACAATAACAATAATAAAACATTCCTAGTAGGCTTCATGATCCTTTCTTGAGCGTCAATGCCCGTGTTACTTGAAATTTTAAGTTGTGATAAATTGCTCCGGTGTAGACAGTGGCCAGGAGAAATCAGACTTGCCCAGCGTTCTGTTTTCAGACTCACAACTGCTGCTGAGAGGGCCAGCTTTGTCAACTAGGCACATGGCTTTCAGCATCTCAGAGGGACTATTTGCAAGCAGCCCAAGACTCTTAGAGTTAAGATTATTATAATCATCTGACTGAAAAAAACAGTTAGCAGAATACTCCCTTTATCAGAGGAGAGTTTCCCAGCACTGGACACTTCAGGTCTTTCTTTGGGAGTTCAACAAAAAAGGGATCTGACTTCTTTAACAATGGTGTCTTAGTCACTGTTCCATTGCTATGAGAGACACCATGACCAAGTCAAGTTATAGAAGAAAGCATTTACTTGGGGGCTTGCTTACAGTTTCAGCGAGTTCGTGAGAGTGGTGCTGAGTGTGCTGGCAGGCAGGCATAGTTCTGGAGCAGCAGCTGAAAGCTTATAACTGATCCATAAGCTTGAGGCAGAGAGTGAGACACTGGGCTTGCTGTGGGCTTTGGAAACCTCAAAGTCCACCCCAGGGCCAACTTTCTGTGACAAGGTCCCACCTCCTAATTCTTCCCAAACAGTTTACCAGCTGAGAACCATGTGTTCAAAGATATGACAAGCCTATGGAGGCCGTTCTTATTAAACCACTGACAACGGAAAACCCATACAGCACCTTTTATGCCTTATGGGGAAATGGCAGTAATGGAGATGCCAAGCACTTGTTCAGGGTTACACACAGGTAAGACAGAAAGGCAAGGTTTGAATCCAGCCTGGGTGGCTCCCCAGTTCAGACTCCTTGACGACTCTTGGCTTGCTGCTAGTAATACTCGCACAGTGCCTACAACAGGCCAGACCCCTTGGAAGCAAATTCACGGCTTATGCTTCTTATTGTCAATAGATTCTCAGAGGGCAGAGCAGTTTGGAATGTCACAAAACCTTTATTTTGACCATGTGGCATGGCTAGCCCTTAGGGTCAGAATCTTGCTGCCAGACAAATTAAGGAAATTGGTGAGTAACTCAGCTGGCGGGCTAAGCCAACTTCAGCGTTTTTTTTTGCAAAGGAATTAGCTTCTAGCTTGCCGGCAAGCATAAATTATGACTAACAAGGGAAATGCCAAAGATTTCAAAACTCAAATTGTACATACAGCATTAATGGCTACTTCCTACTGGTCTTGTTACAGTTCAGGCTTAGGGGTAAGATCTGACATCATGACTTTAATTCATATGTTAAAATAAGTCTCTGGTTTGTTTGTTTGTTTACTTAATGTGTGCACCTGTGCATACGTGTGTGGCAGAGAGACGTCATTTCTATTTCTCCCTATCTTAGGTTTTTGAGGCAGGGTCTCTTTCTGAATCAGCTGGAGCTTATTGGCTTGGCTAGAATGACTGGTCAGCAGGTCTCAGGCACAGTCGTTTTGTCATGTCTCCAGCACCGGGTTTACAGATGCCTACTACCAAACTGGGTGCCAGGACACATGCTCAGGGCTCAGGTCCTCCTGTTTGCACAGCAACCACTTGACCCTGAGCTATCTCCCCAACCTTATGATACCTACGTGAATCATTTTTAATAATTGATTCCACATGCCATGAGTGAATCCTTTCACAATTTATATATTTGTAAGAAGGCAAAGAATGTTTTTAAACTGAACTAAGACACCCCACTAACTGCAAGATTTAATGCTCTGCTATCAGAGACACCAAAATATGGAAAAATGCCCTTTAACAGATGTTACCTGGCTTGACAATGATATTGCAGACAAGGGGGTTTCATGAAGTAGGTCTATAGTTATGTAGAGTCGATGCAAAGCTTGCACGGAATAGTTTGGTTGAAGGCCTCAGCATTTGCCATATGACATAGCGTGTCTTAGTGTGCATTTATATTACATAATGTGGAACTAAATGTCTCCTTCTTGAGTCTGGGAATGTGAATCCCCAAGAGCTGTTCAGGATCTGCTCATCCTGTGAGATGGTTTACACTAGCAGAAGAGTCTCCACTGTGTCCTCGGCTGCGAGCTGCTCCTCACCGTGCCTTCCACTGTCTAGTTCCCTCTCTATCCTGGAGTCAATTCCTTTTTTAGCTTATAATGAGAAAGAACATTTTCCCCCTCTCATAAAGTAAGACCTTTGTTTCCAAGACATTGCTTGGCTGGCTACTTCTTTTGCAAACCACAGACAGTTTCTTCTGATTTGAATAGCTCAAGATGTTTCAAAGCTACAGCATAAGTGAGATTTGCGAGTGGGCACACCAGATCCCACAAAGCATACGGAAGCACAGAATGATTTCATAAAAATATTTTTAGCAATTAAGACCCACAATGTAGAGAAACATAAGGTGCATACATACTTGATTCAGTCTCAAGGCTTTTCCCTCAGCAGGGGCGACAACAGCCCTTCTCAGCATCAGGATCCTCTCTCACACAATAGTGCTTGCCCAGAACACACTCCTTCCTGTTCTGAGCTATGGGAGCCTCTCTAGAGACTCAACACAAATGTTTCTGGCTGGCTGGAATAATGGGCCAATGTAGGCAGTTAATTTTCTTTCCATATACACCCTTATTAAAATAGGATTTGCCCTGTTTTCCTGCTTGTATGTGTGCAGTATATGTAAACATGTGTGTCTGTATGTGTGGTGTTGTCTACTTTTTTTTATTATGATTACTTAATACGTACTCTTTCTAGCCTGGAACTTACCAAGCATGGGCTTGGCTCAAGACTTAGCTCTAGGAATCTACCTGCTTCCACTTCCCCAGTGCAAGATTTCATAGGAACACCACCACACCAGCCACTTTATACAGATGTGAGAACCGAACTGAGATCTTCATGCTTGCAAGGCAGGCCAATCATCAGCGATGGCAAGCTCCAGGGCAGAGAGAGAATCTGTTTCAACAACGAAGGTAGGCAGGGCCTGAGGATGACACCTGAGGCTTTTTTCTGACCTCCACACTTGTCCGCCTACATATGCACATACATTGAACACACTTGTATACTTCTACAACAAGCATGCACACATACACACTTCTTAAAATGTGTATCTTCCTAGAAGTTAAAATAAAACCATTTCAGTCATCAAAATTTTTATATATAAAAATTGCATAATTAGACATCATTTAGATTAAATATAAGTG
>JADRCD010224094.1:11643-25050 GCA_019843815.1 Montemys delectorum | reverse complement strand
CAAAGGAGCTAAAACCATCCAGTGGAGGAAAAAAATAAACAAAAAACAAAAAACAGAATTTTCAACAAATGGTGCTGGTTCAACTGGTGGTTAGCATGTAGAAGAATGAAAATCCATCCGTTCTTATCTCCTTGTGCAAAGCTCAAGTCCAAGTGTATCAAGAACCTCCATATAAAACTAGATATACTGAAACTATTAGAAGGGAAAGTGGGGAAGAGCCTTGAACACATGGGCACAGGGAAAAATTTCCTGAACAGTACACCAATACCTTATGCTCTAAGATCAAGAATTGACAAGTGGGACTTCATAAAATTGCAAAGCTTCTGTAAGGCAAAGGACATTTTTCAATAGGACAAAATGGCAACCAACAGATTGGGAAAAGATCTTTACCAGCCCTACATCTGATAGAGGGCTAATATCCAATATATACAAAGAACTTAAGAAGTTAGTTTCCAGAGAAACCAACAACTCTATTAAAAAATGTAGTACAGAGCTAAACAAAGAATTCTCAACTCACAAATACTGAATGACTGAGAAGCACCTAAAGAAATGTTCAACATCCTTAGTTATCAGGGACATGCAAATCAAAACAACCCTGAAATTCCACCTCACACCAGTCAGAACGGCTAAGATCAAAAACTCAGGTGACAGCAGATTCTTGCAAGGATGTGGAGAAAGAGGAACACTCCTCCATTGTTGGTGGGATTACAAGCTGGTACAACCACTCTGGAAATCAGAGTCAATAGGACAAGTTTGGCCATATCTCAGAAAATTGGACATAGTTCTACCTGAGGACACAGCTCTACCACTCCTGGGCATATACCCAGAAGATGCTCCAACATGTAATAAGGATGCATGTTCCACTATTTTCATAGCAGCCTTATTTATAATAGCCAGAAGCTGGAAAGAATCCAGATATCCCTCAACAGAGGGATGGATACAGAAAATGTGGTACATTTATACAATGGAGTACTATTCAGCTATTAAAAATAGTGAATTTATGAAATTCTTAGGGAAATGGATGGATCTGGAGGATATCATCCTGAGTGAAGTATCCCAATCACAAAAGAACACACATGGTATGCATTCACTGATAAGCGAATATTAGCTCAAAAGCTTAGAATATCCAAGATACAATTAGCAGACCATATGAAGCTCAAGAAGAAGGAAGACCAAAGTGTGGATACCTTGGTCCCTCTTAGAAGGGGGGAACAAAATACCCATGGGAGGAGATACAGAGATAAAGTGTGGAGTAGAGACTGAAGGAAAGGCCATCTAGAGACTGCCCAACCTGGGGATCCATCCCATATACAGACACCAAACCCAGACACTATTGTGGATGCCAACAAGTGCTTGCTGACAGAAGCCTGGTACAGCTGTTTCCTGAGAGTCTCTGCCAGTGCCTGACAAATACAGAGGTGGATGCTCACAGCCATCCATTGGACTGAGCACAGGGTCCCCAATGGAGGAACTAGAAAAAAGGACTGAAGGAGCTGAAGGGGTTTGCAGTCCCATAGGAGGAACAACAATATGAGCCAACCAGTACCCCCAGAGCTCCCAGGGACTAAACCACCAACCAAAGAGTACACATGGAGGGACTTGTGGCTCCAGCTTCATATGTATCAAAGGATGGCCTTGTTGGTCATCAATGGGAGAAGAAGCCCTTGGTCCTGTGAAGGCTCTATGCCCCAGTGAAGGAGAATGCCAGGACCACGAATCGGGAGAGGGTAGGTTCTTGAGCAGGGGGGAGGGGGAATAGGATGGGGGTTTTCAGATGGGAAACAAGGAAAGGGGATAACATTTGAAATGTAAATAAAGAAAAGATCTAATTAAAATTTTTTCTATAAATAAATAAATAAATAAAATTCCTGCTTTATTGGAGTTTCTGCCATCTGACTGTGCCTTACCTTGCTGACGACATTGTCCCTTGAAATTTCCCATCCACTTCCTCACCTTCATTGAAGATATTATGTACCCAGAACCATAGACACTTTTATTTGGGGCAGAGGGTGTAGCTCAATGGTAGAGCATTTACCTACTATTCGCAAAGCTCTGTATTCCATCCCTAGCATTATGCTGCTGTACCCCCACAAAATGTCTCCATCTCAAACCATTTCTCTGTTAAATTTATAATTCAAAGTCTCTGCCTAACCCAATAGGGACTATTGACTTACATGCCAACCATTCCCACTACCCTTGTTCTCTGGAACCTCTGATTTATAGACCCACACATTTCTGTGTGTGGTTCCTGCCCCCCTCCCCCCACCCTCTACTCTGACTTGCTGGACCACATTTACAGTCCCTTCCCAGAATTCCAAAGTCCTTTCCTCTCTGGCTTTCCCAGCAACTGCATAGTGAAAGCCTGGGTGAACCGAGCACCTTCTGTCTTTGTGATTTCCCCAGAGATGCTGGAGCAGAGAATTCTCACCCACCCACACCTATCATTTTCTCCCACCGGAGCAGGGTGGGATGCAAGGCCAGGTTTGTTCTCTGTCCTCACCTGGAGGGAGAGATGCCTCAGCTGCTAGCTGCCCTTCTTCACCTAACTCCCTCTTCCCTACTCTCTCCCTTCCTACCAGAGACCAGTCATCATCCTTACCCACCATCTCTACTTATTCCTTAGGGGATCGTCTGACTTCATGGCTTTAAATAGCATTTAGATGCTCATGGCTGCCAAATGGTACATTTAGAATTCCACAACTGCTGGCCTGAAATGTTGACCTGAATTTCTAATGATTTTTACCAGGTTTTTTCTCTTTTTTCAATCCCTAACACAGTGGCTCCAAACTTGATTGCATAAGAACCACCTGGAGGCCCTTTTAAAAAAGGAAGGAAAGGAAGAGAGCTAGCTATGTAGCCCAGATTGGTATTGGCCTCTCAATATTCCTGTTTCAACCTCACTTTTTTTTATATATCCAAAACCAGTTCTCAGGGTCTCTGCTCTAACCACCTTGTTAGGCTCACTGCCTCTCCCTCTGCATGTCAGACAACTTTTTCATTCTTTCTTGGGACAAAAGCCTAGACTCATCCTTAGGTCAACAATTGCCCACCCCCTATCTACCCAGTCTGCTGCCTAGAAGGGCACTGAAAACACCTTACTTCATTTACAGTCATTTGATCCAAACTACAAATATGTGAACACAATGTTCAAAGAGAAAGCAAATTTTAGGGACTCTTCTCCCAGCCTCAACACCATAATCACCTGGGGTGTCAGGTGCCTCCCACCCTCAGATCCCTTTGCTCTGGGGTATGAGCAAAGAGTTAAAAGCCAACTGCCACCAGCTGGGTGTGGTGTCACTTGCCAATAATCCCAGAATATTGTGGGTAGGGTGCTGACACGTGAGTATTGAGCATTGGATTGAATATTGATTGGGTGTTTGATTGAACATTCCCTAGGCTACCTTAGCTAGATGTTGTTGTTGTTGTTGCTGCTGCTGCTGCTGTTGTATCTATAAAAAGAGAAAGAGAAAGGGAATATGTTTGGTGGAGGTGTAGTCAGGTATGGGGAAAGGGTACAGTATCCATGCTGAGACACTCCTTCCCACAAGGGACCAGCCATAGTATAGAATAGGGTTTATTCAGGGCATGAGGGGAGTTGAGAGAGTAGGAGAGACAGAGAGAGAGAGAGAGAAAGACAGAGACAGAGACAGAGACAGAGACAGAGACAGGAAGAGAAGAGAAGAGAAGAGAAGAGAAAAGAGAAGAGAAGAGAAGAGAAGTAGAGGCCAGCTATGACCACATGGAGAGAGAGGGGTGAGGGGAATGGAAAGAGGAGAAGGGGTGAGAGAACAGAGCAGGGAGCAAGAGAGAATGGAGGGGGCAAGCAGTCCCTTTTATAGTGAGTCAGACATGCCTGGCTGTTGCCAGGTAACTATGGGGCGGAACTTAGACTTAGAAAATGCTAACAGTTGTTGTTGTTGTTGTTGTTGTTGTTGTTGTTGTTGTTTTTAAAACCACTCCAGGTAGTTCTTGTGTGATCAAGTTTCCAAACCACTGTGCTAGGAAGTTAAAAATAATTAATATTAATCAATGTTTAAATGTTAAGCAGTTCGAGTATCATACACAAAGACAATATTCCAATATTAAAATAAATAATAATTAAAAATGTGATGTATGTAAATATACCCTAGCCTCTTGGAGCGCCATCACTTTAATCTTTTCTAATCTTTGATTTCTCACATTGATTAAAATCTTCTATGACTTTTAAATGTTGATCTTTTGCTGAGAATATCTTCCCACTACAGAAAAGCATACATTCTCAGCTCTCACTCCTCTGGGTATTTCCATTTCAAGCACAGTTTTTTTTTTTTTTTTCCTGTGAACTGAAACTGAAAACATGGCAGGGCTGAGGAGGTGTCACAACCTGCCCTGCCAGCACCAGGCCGATACCCCTTTGAATTTCAGAATACTTTTCCTCCAGAATCCTCTGGCTGCAGCATTTTCATGGGGAGATGAATTTGAAAGTTTGTAATGGTTACTTAGGAAACAAGTGGAAAGAGACATTCCAGTCCCTAGCACAGTGGCTGACACTTTAATTCTAGGAGGTGGATCTAGGAGAATGGAGAGTTCAAGGCCAGGCTGATCTCTGTTGTGAGACCAGAGAGAAAGAGAGAGAAGGGATTGGGAGTCAGGGATCAGGGGTGGGGGTTGGGGAGGGAGACGCATGGGGCTGTAGCTCAGTGATAGACCACTTGCCTGACAGGCGCAAGGCCCTAGTTCTAATCCCAGGGAACTTAAAATTAAAAGTCAAAGCAACCGGAGAATGAGAGGAAGGAAGAAAAAACAGGCACACGCCTACACCTACACCTTCCTCCATACACCCTTCCTCCATTACTGTCGTCGGAAGGGAGCTGCGTAAGAAACCTGGGTGGTCACCCTGGTGTCAAATACGTCATGATGTCAGAACCTGACATTTCTCCTTCATGCCCTAATTTCTGTGTTTTTTTCTTTCTGAACAAAACATCTATGTGGTGGCAGCGAAGGGGTTTATTGTGTACTTGTTTGTTCATCTGTTTGTCTGTTATTGTTATTTGTTGCTACTGTTTTGTATCACAAGTTTGGCCTCAAATTTACTACCTAGCTAAAAATGACCTTGAAATCTTAATCTCTCTGTCTCTAATTTCCAAGTACTGGGATTGCAGCCTTCCCTTCCATGCCTAGCTACCAGAATACCAGTAGTTATATTTCTACTTGTTTCTTGAACCAAAAAGAATTCCAGGTTAACAGCATGATGAAATTTGAGTTGCATGATTTTCCAACTGAACTCCTCTTCTGAGCTTACTGTTCCAGGTATACAGCAAGTATCTATTAATGATATCTCTTTTTTTTATTTCCCTCTAGGTATGGAAGTACGGGGTGTGGGTACACTTGGTGTGTGTGCACATGTGTGTGGAAGCCAGAAGTCAACATCGACCGTCTTCCTCAATGGCTCTTCACCTTAGTTTTTGAGAGAGTCTCTCACTGCACCTGCAGCTCCAGGATTCAGCTGGATTGGCTGACCAACAAGTCCCAGAGATCTGCCCCCGTCTAGCACCAGAGAGCTGTGCCCGGATGCTGGGGTCTGGACTCCTGTCCCCATACTTACACAGCAGGCACTTTACCAACTGAGCCATCCCCTGGCCCCTCAATTTTTATTTCTTGTAAAACATATTGACCAGAGTACATCACAAAAATCAATGATGACAACTCCTGTAGAGAGAAAGAGGAAAATCCCACCCCACCCCCCAAAAAATGATCAGAGAAAACTAAGTTTGGGGAGCATTTTATTAACTGCTTATTTTATTTTTTTGTTTCCACACTTGTGTCTAAGCTTGAGTTACAATGACACTTCTCAACCGATTTCAGGAAACGAAAAAAGTATTTACCCACATAAGTATCCCAGCAATATTTTCCAGGATGAGAACATGTACCCACAGCTTGCTACATCAGCAGCCTTGTTTGTTCTTTCAATCATGTTTAATTTCACTTTTAAAATATGGCATCTTTCTAGTTTGGGGAAAATGTTAAAAGCAAGAACAAGTTCTTCTCTTCAGAGGAGCACATGAAAGGCTTCTCTGTCGTCTCCTCTCCTGGAATGGTAACAGGCTGACCCTAATTTCACTCCTCTAAATAGGGTAACGGTGGTTTGAGCAGGAAATCTAAATCGGGCCTCCAAGGTAGCCCAGTGATTTTCCAGGTCAAAGCAAAGGGAAAAAGCAAAGTTGGAAGGCTTTGTCCTCTCCCAGGTACCAACAAGCTCTGTCGCTCGCTGGAAGAAGTCTGCCACCTAGTGGAACACAGAGACCACCGACGCTCTGTGCAGTGACAAACCATTACGGATCTCAAGAATTAACTGTGTAGTCCACATTGGTTCCCATAAATTTATACAATGACTGACTGTTGCTTTTAAAAAACAAGCTTTAAAAATAAGTGTTTCTACAGCCAAATATAACAGAGCTTCATGGTCCAAACTTCTGTTAATGCAGGGTAGATTAATAGAATAAATAGTACACCACCAGGTGGTGGTGGCATTCAAAGCCAAGTAACAAAATGTTCTTTTCTACTAATGGAAACAGCACAGTACCACCATGTAGAAGCCTCCTTGTAAAGTGCGGTTGTGTAAAGTGGAATGTGTTTTTATTTAACAGCCCTCTCCATTTTTGACAGCAACCTGTGTATCCTGGGTGCTTTTTCCCCCCTCTGAATAGAAACAGTGTGAGGTAGGGAGTATGCTTAGCCTCTGTCTTGATGATGAAAGCCACAGGCATGTTGTAAACTCCCGTACAAAGAGTATTTTCTAACCCGTCTCATCCATGTAATACGTAATGCATACTGTCTTTTGGAAATGACTGATACGGTCCCGTGTAATTGATGAGGTCAGAGCTAGAGCCCGTCTGGATATTCTGCGTCCTTCTTCTCATTTCATTTGTTGTATTGTTCCAGGTTGTGCTAAAATGATCGCTATTAATTTCTATTAAAAACTATACAGGCACCGTATATATTTGATAGCACAGGCCAGACGCATCCCTTCCCAACTCTAGACTTGCTTTCTAGTTGCAGCTCTAATAGATGGGTTATGGGTAGGTGTGGACCCTTCTTCCATTGGCTCTTCTACCTGTCTTCTATGCCGTCTATCCAGCTGTCTGCTGTGAAATCACATTGCCACGTACCAAGAATGCTGGGGGATTTGGACACTCCATGGACAGAATGATCCGTTGCTTATGTTAAACATATGAGAGCAAGGGCCCCTTGTGGGTGCGGAGCTCCCTGCCACAAGGCAACAGAGGTTTCATCCCGAGGCACAGGGCGTCAACCTACAGATAGTCTGAGATTTGGTCTATGTTCCCTTCTCTCTCATCTCCAGCCGCAAGTTAGCGTTTTCTCCCCTCTGTGACGTGTGAACGTGGACAGAAGTCACTTTCAGTGGGAGGCTCTTCTGTCTTCAGGAACACATACACTGCCGGTAGAGTAGATGTCAGGGGTCCAAGAGAAGTGAGCAGAGGAAATCTCTCAATATCACAAAGGAAAGAGGAGAACCCAGTGATAGAAAAGGAGACAGATTGCCAGGTCCTGGTCTTATCTAAACTGAGCCCATTCTAAGCATGGCACAATGGCAGAATCAGATCCATGGATCTGATTGGCATTAACCAATGTGGACAGTGACTGCTGTCCAGAGAGGCCAAGATCCCCACACTACTTACTGCTTCAGTTGTTAAGAGATATGGGAGTCTCCTGACAGATTTAAGTCGACTGCATGACAATGTCGCACACTAAGAATCCTGTGGGCACCTGCTTCAAGATGGCATAGACTGGCTGGGGAACGTATGTCTACAGAGGATACTTATAGGCAGAACTCAAACTAACCTGCTCTGAGCCATGGGTAACTCATTGGAAAACAGGGATGTCTAGGAAATGCCATGAGTCTGTGACAGGCTTGGTGTGAAGGGTATCTCAGAGTGCATCAAAATCCACTCCAACTCAGGAATGTCACTCAGGAATGACAAAATAACACCACCTGTTTGTTCTTGTCTTTGTGGATGTCAACTCAAAACAGGACAAGGTCAAACTTAGAAAAAGCGAATGAAAAACTTGTTCCCAATATTGCAAACTTTGTGTGGAGAAAAACGAACTGAGGGTAGATCCAAAGCAATCGGAGAGGACAGCTATAGCCATAGCCCCATGAAAACTCTACAAGTGAAAGTCTCTGTGACTTGTGGGGGGGGGGTGTAGATTTTAATGTCTCTAAATTAATTCTCTTTAAAAATTTTTACCTTCTTCCTAGAGATGGAGAGACTGACTACCCAGGGAATAGGCTGACAGGGGGCCCAGGGAGTAGGGACCTATTCTGTCTGCAATAGAAACATGTTTATCAAAAACAGGCCTTTACCCACCATTTCCCATAACAAAACCCCAGTGTAAAGACATTAGCTCTTGCTTAAGGAACATCTCCAAGGAACTGTTGCTATTGTAGACTAGGAAGTAGAAAAGGAGAACTGTATGGCTAACAGCCTTCCTGAAGCCTTCCCCCTGTCTTCCATGACTACCTGCCATCTGCACTGGCCTGGCCTCTTTTATGCCCCTGCCTCTTTGCTCTTCCCAATATTAGTAAGGCCTGTGTCCATTCATCTCCACAATCTTGTTTCATTTTTCTGAATCAGATTCTATAATTTGTATCAGAAAACTTTTCTCAATTACTTACAAGTAAACTTACTGGTGTTCTGTTTCCCACAATTTCAAAGTAAGAAACCACTCCCTACCTACCAAGATGTGCCATGCTAATCTTGCAACCTTGTCCTTGTTCTTAGTCCTGGAGAAGCATTATTTATAAATTCTTTTCCAAATGAGTGTCCTAGTTAGTTCTGTCAACTGTCAAAGCAAAGAGGCACCTAACATGGGAGACCCAGCTGAGGTACTGCCCAGCTCAGACTGGCCTGTGGGCGTGTCTGTGGGCGTGTATGTGGGCGTGTCTGTGGGTGGTTGTCCTCACTGTCAGTTGTAAATGGAAATAGCCCACATGGCTCCTGCTCCTTCTTGCTCTGGCTTCTCTCAGTGACGGACTGTGTGTCCTGTAAGGTGAAATAGCCCTTTCCTCCCTAAGTTGCTTTTATTGAGAGTGTTTTGTCTCAGCAACAGAGAGGAGACTAGGACAATTAGAAAACAAGTCATTTTAAAAACAGACAAATATCTTTAATACAAATGAGCAGTGACTATGTAGCGATATCAGAATAAGTTGTGTTCAATAGAAGGGTTTTTCCCCCCAAAAGATACAAGATGTACAGATAAATCAGTCATACCTTACACATGTTCACTGGGGGAAAAATTTAATTTCATAATGAAATATGACCATTTTCGTATTTTTTATCAATTTAAAATTCCAAAGACATTAATGGAATTACACATTTCCGTAATTGTTACTCGTAAAAAAGGAGTGAATCATGTACCTTAATATTGTCATTCTATGTATTAGTCCAAAGTACACTAACCCTAAAGATGAAGAGGAGTCCTCTTCTTTCCTTATATAGTACAAAAATACCAAGACAATAGCAGGCATCGGCAATCCAAATCAAACTATGTTTTAGCATAAGTTTCATAAACACAAGGCCATCTTTCTCTTTGGTTCAAAAAATAAAAGAGGTAGGTAGGTTTAAAGGCAAAGATTTCCACTAGACTTTTCAGAAAGCAACTATACAGAAATTACCAGAAACCAAGTGAATACATGGACTAAATCTTAAAATGTTAAAACTGCCTTTCATTTGTTTGTCTTTGTTTTTGTTTTTGTTTTGGAGACAGGGTTTCTCTGTGTAGCTCTGGCTGTTCTGGAACTCTCTCTGTAGACCAGGCTGGCCTCCAACTCAGAAATATCCCCGCCTCTGCCTCTTGAGTGTTGGAACTAAAGTCATGTGCCAATATTGTCAGGCTAAGGCTATCGAACATCTTCTTATAGAAAAAAAAATAGTATTTTTCTAAGTTTTAAAACAAATCATAAAAGATAACTGACTACAAAATCACCTTTAGTTTAAAAAACTTGAAATGCTATTGATATTACAAATATTCTGTCACCTTCCTAAATCTTGAGGCAAGTGAATATGTAGATGAATACGTATGCAGATTGAGCCTTTCCTTAAAGCAGGTACGATGAATATGCACTGCTACTGAGATGTGCTGGTGCCTTAGCTTTGTGCCGCTCCATTTGAGAAGCACAGGTTCCAAGACTTCAACAGTATGAGGGAAACGAGGATCCATTCACCTGAAATCAACACTCAAGTCAGAAGAAGAGCAGTTTCAGATTACTATGAAGGTCCCAAGGAAACTTTCTGATTAAGAGAATTTGATTAAACAAGTAAAAAAAAAAAAAAATGAACAAACCAAGATGCTCTCTGGGAAATGGTATAAGTCACGGTTTTGTTCATTGATGATTTTCAAAGCAATGACCAAATAAATAGGATCTTCCAAATGACCTGTCTCCTGTCAATAATGTAACAACAATGTCAAACAAGCTCTCAAACTAGGGCCAAACAGCAGGGTGAGTAGAAAGAAGCTTGTCCACTGAAATAAAGATTCCCTCATGGCTCCTGTCCACTGAATGTGGCTTCTATAATTCATTCCTATCCTGCTTACAGATGAGGAGACAATTTGTGCAAGGAAGACTTTAAATATAGTGATTTTTCTTCTAATGTCTCTGTTGGGGAATTTTACATCTACAAAGACATCCAAAATACATATAAAATATTTTAAGTCCCAAGGCTTTCTGATCATTGTGGATTTTTTAAAAATGTAGGTAAAAACAAATTGACATGAGCTTGAACCAATCGGAACAAAGGTTAGTGATTTATAATCCTACCACACAAGATGATTTCAGCTCAAGCCGGTACATTTTCAGATTTAGGGTACAGGGCAGAGATCTCTATCAGCAAAAATAAAGTACAAATTTGTGGTCTCTTCACTGTCTGGGACTATGATTCAGAACATTACTGAAGATATAAAACTGAGCCCAAAGGGTTGAAGTGATCACAGTACACTCTTCCCTCTGGCAGGGAAAACAGCTTCTTTTGTGATAGACTTGCTGCCATCCCAGAAGTCACTGGACAGCGCTGACAGTCTCGGTCATCACGGAAAAGCAAAGGCTTGGACCGGTCACTTCTGAGCTACTCCCAGCGTCTGCTTCATGTTCTCATACACCACATAGCTGATGCCCACAGCAGGGAGCACTTTCATGAAGTTTGGGGTGATGCCTCTGTAAAGTCCTGACACTCCTTCTTTGGAGACGATTCGCTGAAAAAGGCCAACCATGCTCAGCTGCGGGGCTCCTTCTACCGCGGCTAGCAAACAGATAAGCAGACGAAATAGATAAATAAGCACGGGGAGAACCAGGCTAATCTAATATTTAAACCTGTCGCATTACTGTTACAACAGAGAGTTGCAGATTCACAATGGGGTCTAGAACACAATGAACCGATTAAAGACCAGTTCCAAAAGCAACTCTCTTTGTGCAGCACCCACCCATGAGTTACAATGACAGGCACAGCAGCTCGTTATGAATCAGGCATGTGTTAGACACTAGATTAATTACTCTCCGTGCCAGCCCTCCAGGACAAATACATACACGAGGAACTGGAAACTTGGAAAGACCAGGAGCTTCTCCTGACTCCTTAGTTAGCAAAACCAAGAACCTGTAGTTGGTGATACTGAAGCCCAACGCTCCCCTACCCCCAACCCCAAGCACTGACTAGACTAGTTAAATTCTGGATAACAGGGAAAGGGAGATTTGGAGATGTTTAGAAAGAGTATAGAGACCTGGGCCTTGTAATTATCTCAAAAGAAGTGAAGAAAGGAGGAGAAGAAAAAAACGAAGAGGGCGGGGAGAGGAGGAGCCAATCCTGAACTGTTGGTACAACAAAAGACAAAGGCAGGAACAGGCATGGGGGAGGGGACATGGGACATGGTGACTGTTGGATGTGATTATTACCCATAGAGTATAAAGGAGCTGGAGATGCCAACATTATGTTACTTGCCTATTTCTTACAAGTTGAAGCATTTCCATGGGATAGAGAAGCCCCTAAAAAACAAGGACGTCAACAAAACTTGCCAAGCTCAGACAGCTTCTGAAGCTAGATGATTCACAAGGCCACTCCCCAATCCCTGGGCTTACGCGAGCTACTGTGGGCAGGAAGCTCCTGCACAAGTCTCCTGCAGGTTATGCAGGGAGCTCCCATGATTCAGCTTATGCTGGTTGCAGGGTGAGGGGTGAGGGGTGAGGGGTGAGGGGTGAGGGGCAGCTGGTGATGCAGCTGTCTTTGCGTTGTTCAAGCTTCTGTAAGGAGCTATCACCCAAACTCCAGTAAGAACCCCACCAAACTCACCCATGCACTACGCTAGACATGGGTGGACCGGTTCCTTTGGTCTGTCCTTGCCCTATCTGGGTGAGCAGATTGACGTCTGGAAAAGTCACACAGCAGCAGCGTAGTGGGGGTCAGAGAACAGAGGTGGAGCTAAAGCCGAAGCAGCATACGATTGCGAAAGACTTCGAAACTCTCACTAAGAACTTCTTTGGAATTTATTCTGAAAACTCTGAAGAGCTACAGAAAATGTCTGAAGAAACACAAAACGTCTGGGCCTTGATGAAAAATTGGCAGATCTTGGCAGCCACGCCAGGCTAGGACTGGAGCTGATAGGAGGGGGAGGTTCACTGTGTATCAGTTTAAACCCCAAGGAGGGTCTAAACTCCAGCTTGACTCCAGCTCAGATTCATAACCTCTCGGACATTCCTTAACTGTTCTTGCCTGTTAGTCATTTGCCAAATATGGTCGATATTAGCATCAAGCTCCAAAAGTGGTCACTCTGGCTAACTGAGAGACTGCACACATTTAGTCTGCTAGTTTGCGTTCCTTTCTGCAGCCATGATTGCCTCCTAGCTTCTCAAATACGCCACTGCCACTGCAGGTCTGTGCCCAGCTAGCTCCTGCACTGCAGTCCGAGGCTTCAACCAGGGTTAGACTAGAACTGATGCCACGAGGTGTTTTGAAAGGCCATGTTCTGGTCGAACCCACATCTTTTCCACTCCACAGTGACCAACTCATGCCTGACTTGTTGCATTCTCTAACCCTAGCACTCATCCGACTTCGAGTCTGGAGAAAAGAGTGTCATCGAGCGACTGACTGGTTGAAGGAGGGATAGGCTGCATTGGGAAGAAGGGTGGGGTGGGGCCCAGTGTGCTTTCATAAGAGAAATCACAGTAGATGAAGATGGCCAGGGAAAAAGAAGAGCAGAAAAGAAAGACAAAGAGTGGGTGTTTCCATGGGGCAGGCAGCCAGAAACAGCAGGAAGACAGTAGTCAGGAAGTGTCAGGAGGGTAAGGGTAGTGCAGCCTGGGAGCCAGCGGAGAGAACTTCACAGAGGGGAGGACTCACTGCCATGCCTGGGGTCTGAACA
>JADRCD010224094.1:0-11243 GCA_019843815.1 Montemys delectorum | reverse complement strand
GAAGTCTTATTAGCTGGCCAACTGCCCACAGGTGCTAGACAGGGCTCCACAACCCAGCAGCACCACCACGCCAGGGTTGACAGAGTCTTTAGCGAAGTTGTCCAGCCAATAAGACTTCAAAAGCTACAAAACAGACACAGAAACAAAGAAGAAATCAACAAAGAAGACGTTCAGCCACTGCTTGTTAACAAGAACATCTTCGGGGCTGTTTCGTGTAGTCAGTCAACTCTTTAAAAGTAAATTATTTTGAGCCTAAAACTATATGCTAATGCATATATTTTGAATATGTGGTTTGAATGAGAATGGCCCCCATAGGCTCGTAGGTTTGAAGACTTGGCCCCCAGTTAGTGGGATTGTCTGGAGGACGTATGTCACTGCAGGTGGACTTTGAGGCTTACAAACCCACCCATTCCTAGTGAGCTCTCTCTGATTCTTACTTGTAGATTAGGATGTAAGTGCTTAGCTACTGCTCCAAGCGCCATGCCTGCCTGCCTGGAAGCTGCCATGCCCCCTGCCATGATGCCCATAGACTCACACTCTGAAAACGTAAGCCCCAAATAAACACTCTCTTATACATTGCCTCAGTTATCTCATCAGAACAATCATTTAAAAATATAACCAACACTTTAGCTTAAATACTTTAAGTTTTTTTGATTTGATTTGTTGGTTGGTTCCTACTTTTTAAATGAATTTTATATGAAAAGTTCAATACAGAGAATGAGGAATCGGCATCAATCGTTTATCACTGTTGCAGACTGTCATGCACATGACCGAGTCAGTCTTCCTCAACAGGCTTCATAGCTAGTGTCTCTGTACCACCATCATCCCAGTCACGTGGGCCACGCCTTGAGCTGCTGATGCTTACACACCTAAAACATCACCAAGCAACACATATCTTCCAGCTCCATTATAATCTGCAGCAACCTCATCATATATAAGTGGCCTCTCATTGCCCAAACATTACTATGTGGCACATGATTGCATGTCTTATACGATGGATTATTATTGAACCAGTAAGAAGAGTAGAGTATGAGGCATGAATGAACTTTGAAAACCACTATGTTAAGTGAGATAAGCCAGACACACATAATATGTCTAACTCCACTGATGAAACATCTAAGATACCTACATTCATAGAGACTGGGGGTAAATTAGAGGTTCTGGGGTTGAGGGGAAGGTGAGGTAGAAGGTTACTGCATAATAGTTTCAGTTAATAAAAAACGTTTCGGGAATTTACAGTAGTGAAAGCTGCATACTAGAGCAACTATAATTAATGTTACTGAATTTCATGGTTTAAAAAGGAGCTTTTAGTTCTGTTTTCTCACAATTTCAAAAGTTAACAATGTGATAGTCCAAAAGTCTTTAAATTGTATGTTTTAACTGAGTGAAAACTCTTGGCATGGGATTTGTATCTCAATAAGGCTGTTCAAAATAAAACAATTATTTCATAAAAATGAGGACACAGAGCTGAGTGCTGGAAAGATCAAAGGGCACACCTGCGGACGGACAGCCCAGCCCCCACCCGTTCTCCTCTGCTCTCCTGGCCTTGACTCTGCTGTCCAGAATCCACAGCAACCAGCTATCCACCTACCCAGCACACTGAAGCACGGCTGCCCCCTCACTCACCTCATACACAGCGAGATCAATGCCTGCATAGGGGATGATGCCTAGTAAATTGGGAACGTAGCCTTTGTAAAACGCCCCAAAGCCTTCATGTTTCAAAATCTTCTTGGCACAACCGTATATTCCAGAGTATTGTCCAGTTTTGGCTACAGCTAGCCGGGTTTTCAAGACCTAGATAGATAGCAAAGAATGCAACACAATACCATTCTCACTTAACATCGAGCAACTAAAAAATATTGATTTTATAAAGTACTAGCAGATTCTATCTCTCAAGAGAATGTCCAGTCTGCTGATAGATTCTCCCTCGGGTGTTACTTCCATTGAGAAGCTAACATTAGAGCCAGGAAGGCCAATTATTTCATACAGAGTCTGAAGGAGGGCTTGTCAAAAAATAAAATAAATGTGGACCAGATAATCATTTTTTTGTGCTAATAAAATGTTAGCAAGGAAGGTGAATGGTGGCATCGGGGGCAGTTCCAGTGACTTCAGCTTGAAGCACAGGATGGAAGGTGGAAAGGTGGGAAGTTTTAGTTGGAACGGAGGGTGTGTGGAGTCATCTCTGGAGACTCAGGGGTAGCTCAGTCTAAAGCACATACAGCACCAACATGAAGACTTGAGTTTGACTTGAAAAACCCACATAAGAAGCCAGGCATGGGAATAGAGGAGATCCCTGGGAAGGTAAGACAGGTGCATAGCTGGGCCAATCAACAAAGACTGTGTACTGAGCTTAGGCCAGTGAGAGACTCAGTCTCAAAAACAAGGTACACACTATCTCCTGATGAAGGACACCTGGGTGGCCTCCATGGGCACATGCACATGCATGTGCACCCACATAAACATGTACATGCACACACATATACACACATATACACACATGCACACACACATAATACATGCATGCATACACATATATACATATACACACGCTCACACACATATACATATACTCATACACACATATACACACATGCACACACATATACACACATGTACACACACACATCTATTGGCATGAGTATGGCAAAGAGGTTCAAGTTCAGGATATATTTTGCTTAGGTCTGAATCAGTTACTGGAAAATCCTAGTTGTATCCATAGAATTATCCACATCTACAGTTTTAGTTTCACTCTAAAGCAGGAGTTGGCCTACACTTTTTGTAAAGGCCAAGTAGTAATTATTTCAGTCTTTGCAAGCCTCAAATGTGAGGTCTGTTACACATTCTTTGCTTTTCCTTTGCTTTCTCCCTGACTTCTTCAGGAGTAACAACGGTTGAGGCTGTACGGAACAGTCCTTATGGGGATAGACCACGATTTCCTAGCCAGCCCATGCTTTGCTGGAGCAATGTCTAGTTGGTATTACTCTCCTCCCATTACTGAGGTTACGGTACCAAAGCTCCCTGGAGAGGAATGAGAGCAATATTCTGTATCAGTACTGTGACAGCCAGCCTCTGAGATGTCCCCTGAGGATCCTGTCTCCAGGGACGGATGCTCTGCTTTGCACAGTCCTCTCCCACAGGGTCCCAGGGTCCATCCGTGTAGCCAGCAGGATACAGAGAAAGTGACAGAAGACAGCAGTTTTCCATCCCTCCCAATCTTTCTCCCTTCTCACTCATAGTGCTGACTATAAAGGAAGCAAGCGACCATGCTGTGAAGATACACAGACCGTCTAGAAAGCCTCGCATGAGAGAATGATGTTTCCAGACAGCCGTCAGGGAGGCCTGGCAGCAGCCACAAGAGTGAGCCTGAAAGCGGATCCAACCCATGGGGCTAGCCTCTAGAGTACCGCAGCCCTGGCTGACACCCTGACAAGAGGTGGTAAAAAAGCCTGGAGCCAGGGAAACCCAGACTCCCAGTTGCCAAACCTGTGTGATGGCGAAGGCTTGTTTAAACTGTTGAGTTTGGGTTAACTCAGTACACAAGGACAGCTAGCCAGTTCATACACCACCAAGCAGTCAGACCGTAATGGTACTTGCCTCCATGGGGTAAATGAAAGTCTGTGCAGTTGCGCCAGCCATGGAACCAGAGATAAACCTCTCAAAGGTCCCTAATTTTTGTCCTTCCTCGGTAAGCAACTTCTTGTACTGTAGAGAGAGAGAGAGAGAGAGAGAGAGAGAGAGAGAGAGAGAGAGAGAGAGAGAGAATTGAAGGTGCATATTAATATCTACATTAGGGTCATTGTGCCCCTCCCAAATTCTTCTGTTAAATCCTAACCACCATTGCTATGGTATTAGGAGATGGAGTCTTTGGAGACAGTTACGTTTAGAAGAGGTTCTGAGGCCTCTGGGTAGAACTAGCACCCTTATCGGAAGGTGCACCCTGCTCACACTCTGCCAAATCACGCACCAAGGCCATATGACTGTAGAGGAAGATGCCAGGAGGAGGGCCTCCCCTGCCTGGCCCCTTGATCTCACTCTCCTTAAGCAACAGAGCTCTATTAGTCGGGCACTGTCAGAGCCGCTCAGGAGACCGCTATCTCAGGCTCCTGTCAGCCAGCACTTGCTGGCATCCACAATAGTGTCTAGATTTGATGACTGAATATGGGAAGGATTCCCAGATGGAGCAGTCTCTGGATTGTCCTTCCTTCAGTCTCTGCTCCATAGTTGGTCTCTATAACTCCTTCCATGGGTATTTTGTCCCCCCTTTTAAGAAGGAAGGAAGTATCCACACTTTGGTCTTCCTTCTTCTTGATTTTTTTTCCTTTCTTTTTCTTTTTTTTTTCCCCAGAGGGAAACCAGGAGAAGAGATATCATTTGACATGTAAGTAAAGAAAATATCTAATAAAAAAAAAGAAAAAAGAAAAAAGAAACTATGGTGTGGAGTTAAACTTTTATGGGTCACATAGATCATGATAAACAATAATGAAAGAAAAGACCAGAAAAATTAATTTTTACAGGAGATCCAGTGGTTCTTCTAATAACCGTAGGAGAAGCCAACCTCTAAACTCACTCCTGGATTTTAATCTCATCAATGGGGATGCTGACAGGAAGGCAAATGCCTCATTTACTATCTCAGCCATTCACTCAACAAACACTCAGTACTTCAACTGTCCTGTCCTCTGCCTGGGTGCAGGAGTGCAGGGAGAAGCCAGATCCCTGCCTTCGTGAATCTGTGAACTAAACACTATTCCATTCACACAGAGGAGTTCATCTGAACAGTTTCCTTTCAAGGGGTACTTTTGTAAAACTTAGATTAAGTCCCCTGTGTCCACTAGAAATTCAAGATGAGTCACCTAAGACAGTGCTTTGAAGACCTACTTAGAAAAGGGGTGGGGAAAATCTCCCTCTATAAATGGTATTATGGAATCCCAAATCCCAGAATTCAGCTGTGTAGAGTCACTGAGTTTATCTAATTCTAGACTCCCACAAGGAATTTCCTTGTGAGGAATTGGGAATGAAGGCACTGCATGCTGATCTTTACGGAGTCAGTTAGCTAGCTCCTTTTGTTAGTCATTTCCACGGATGGTAACAATTACCTGTTCATAAGCCCAGAACTTCACAGCTGTCTCCGGAGCTATTTTAATGACATTGGTGCCATTTCCTCTCCAAAGGGAACGGATTCCTCCTTCCTTTACCATCTGCCGAAAGCCTCCAAATATATTCATTGATTTGGAACCATGAACCTAAAAGTAAAAGCAAAGTGTCATGGGATACGTCCACATATTGTTGCTACTGTTCCTAAAGTAGGTCTGAGCCAAATACCAACACTGGATACTGGAGGCTAAAGCCTATAGTGAGCGTCTCTGTTGGGCTGCAGTTGTCACATGTCAACACCAGGAAAGAAAGGCATTAGGGCTGCACGGGGCATAGACAAAAGCAGTCCTGCCCTTGGTACTTTCCTGGATTCTGCCCCTGTGCTTCCTATCCTTGGCTGATTTGAATCCTTATTTCTTCCTGGTAATAAACCAAGACCATGAGTGTGTGTTTTTATAAGGCCATCTAGTGAAATATTAAACCTGAAGGAGACTTTAGAAAGGCCTTCAGGTGTGTGGAAATTATAATCCTAAAAGATCCATTTTATTTTAAATAATAAACTTCATGATAGCATATGAGAAGGGAAAATGTGTGCTTTCTCGATGTCAGTTTACTAAAGAAAACGGCCTCTATCAAATTTCTCCCATTCTCTATAAAGCGCTAGATCCATAAACACCTTTTGGAACTGGATACACCATGAATGAATGGTAGCTTAAAATATTGTCAGAAATACTTTGTTCAAACAATTTAAAAGTCAAAAGAGTGCTGCCTGTAGCTACGACAAGCACAGCTTTAAAAACATTTTAGGGAACCATCGCATGGCCCTGGGGACACAGGCTTGGTTCCCACCACACGCATGGTGTCTTACAACCCTCTGTAACTCCAGTGTCAGAGGCTCCATGAGCACTGCATGCATAGGGTGCATGTACATACATCTGGGTAAAATGCCCATACACATAAAATAAAATAAAATAAAATAAAATAAAATAAAATAAAATAAAATAAAATCATTCTTAGGCAGCCACTGTGTTCTTCTAGGACATGTGCTGGTGCTTATATAAGCCAACTTTAGAGCCATCCTTGGTAGAAACTCTGCCCACTGTGGAATGGAGGAAACATGAGATGTCAGAGGTCACATGCAGCTTAGCAACCAAGGCTCCGGTGGTTAAAAGCTCTATCATGCTTCATCTACGCTTTTTCATACAGGAAATTTTAATTTTGCACCCTCGGTTTCCTCATACATAAAATGAAGCCAAACCACCTGCTTTGCCAGCTGCCATGAATATTAAATGGGTCCCCATTATGTGCACAAATAGATATCCTTTCTTTTCTCTTCTCTCCGTGTGGCCAGCCCAATACCTGTGAGTAGCCAAGACTGTCTAAAAACCTAGGTGTTTTCTGCTAACCTTACATCTAGAATCACTTTTGGAATTACATTCTTGTCACCAGGATTCTAGACTTGAGAGATCCTCTGCTTTCCCAAGTCATACGATCAAAGAAAATACAAGTAATTTAATGAGAACTCTATAATAGCAATGAAGTTTTTTTTTTTCAATTAACCATTTAAAGTCATGGAATACCAAAGACTAATAGTTCATTACATACAAGTACTAACAGTTTATGGTTTAGTGGGGCAGCACCAAATACTTAGACATGAGCCTAATCTGAGGGTTAATGGTAGAATAAAATGTTCTAAGACATAAAGGGGACATAAGGCACACGACTCACCTGCATCATGACCTTGAGGCGATCCAAAGGAGCGGTGCTCGTTCTAGAGACAGCGCCTGCCACACCTCCTGCCAGGAGCTGCCTCCACCACTGTCCTGATTTTTTCTCATCTTCTGTGAATTCATCCGGAATAGTTAAACTATCCCCTATGTCAATTCCCTGGTGGAATGGAAAGAGATCGATCCCACAGTTCTTCAGTAGCAAACAGATAAGCCCAGATCTTTCTTTTTGTGCCAGAGCTGTTACTGTTAGGACTGATGTTCTTCCATGGGACTGACAGTGAACCAAGCTGAGCCCACATCAGTAAGAGTCTGGCCACACTGAATGCAACGCAGAATCATTATCGCACAAGACTGAGAACCATCAGTTACAAAGTCCCTGGGCCACAGTCACAGCTTTCTCCTTTTTCCAAGTCAGGTGACTTTTATTGAAAGGGTAGAGTTTACCACATTTAGTGAATCCTGGTCAGTCCCTTTTCACAATGCTAGAAAACCACATGGTGTGTGACAGCTTTGACAAACTACTTAGCCAGTACCTCTGACATTCTGTCCTAGTAGTTATGCCCCATTACACTCTGTGCCATGAGTTTTATATATCTAAATATATATGTAAATATGTAAAATTAAAATTAAAGCATGTACATCAGTAGCCCTATACTCACCTTCCATATAGTTTGAGAACAGTTTTATCATTATGATATTTGTTTTTGCAACTTAATCACTTAATGCTGTGGTGGGTTTAACTAGGTCATAGAGCACTTCCCTAGCATGTTCCAGACCCTAGCACCACACATACAAAATGGCCTTGGCATAAACTTCATGAGCAAGAATGAAAGGTAATAAACCAAGCTGGTAGTAATGCTCTCTTTTTCCATTTGTTCCCAATAAAATGAATCTATGATTATACCATCAAATGTTATCGATGATCCCCAAAGATATACTACAAAGGTCACAGTGTAAAATTTATAGCCGTAATTGATTTTATGATGGTCTGTGTAAACTTAGGCATTGTTACTAGTGACAATGTGAACCCTCAGAATATTGAGAGAAGTCAAAGATACTTCTCTCCAAGTACAGGAGACAAATCCACAGGTTGAGGGGTGGGAGTGGGAGGTCCCGCAGAAGGTCCCCAAGGGCTTCAAGAAACAGACCGCATGACAAATTTAATTTATGCCAATATATTTTAGCAGAATGCTAATGAAGCAATCACAATAAGATTGTTGTGGAGTACAAACTGGCAGGGAACGCCAACCACATGAGTTAAAGTCACTCCCTAGCACTCAGTGAGGAGCGCAGTACCTCATGTCAGCAATAACTCCGGGCAGCCTGCCTAAATAAGCAGAGGTTTGGGGACCCGAGGTCTAATCAGCCTTAGCAACCTGGAAGCAAATGCCCCCTGAGAAACATCCCACAACTTTATTGCCTGCATTTCCACTCTGACCCACGTCATGCGGTCATCTGGGTGTTTGTCATACAGCACACAAACCCTGTCTTGAAAAAAACAAAAACAAAAAATAGATAAAAATAGAAATAAACCAAAAATAGATAAATAGGTAGGTAGATAGACAGATAGACAGACAGACAGACTTCAGTAATGTGTGTCCTCTGACTACCAGGCTTCCCTATGGCAGAAGCAGTGCATGGCCAATGAGACCCAGACAGCTTGTTCATCAGGATGGGACTTCCTCCAAGTTTTGAGAAAAGCTGTATGCCATCTTGGAGGGGCTTTAAAGATACTCTATAAATCTGTGCCTAACAGAATGAACAGAACTGTAGGAATCACATATATTCTGGGACTCTCTTGAGACTCGGCCAGCCTTCCAAGGGTGTTACGGTGCTCCTGGGCGGTAGCCGCTGTGAACCAGAGTTCCATTAAGGGATAAGCAACTGTGAAGACTAGCAGGCTGCTCAGAAGTTCAGTGATGTGGAAAGGCTGCAGTGTTGCAAGTCTAGAGCCAACTTCCCTTAACTGTCTTCATCCCCCTTAGTATGTATTTATTGCCCACCTCTGTGTGTGACCTAACATCCTTGTGACTACTAGGTAAATCCTTTGGAAGAAATGAATGACCCCTAGATCCCACCAACAAAATGGCTAAGAACATCATCACACAGCATCCGAGGCCCACAGTAGAAATTTCCCTACTTTGCTGTAAGCCATCTATCTCATGTTTCTATCAATTTGTCCTGAGTTATGATTTTCCCTGTCCTGTTACTATTAACAAAAAAAAAAAAAAAAAACACCTCATGGAACTATTTCCATGTTAGAACAGGGAATTTAGGGTAACCTGAATCTATGTTCCCAGGCTAGGGTCCCTCATTTCAAAACAGAATAAATTCTGTTTGTCTCCCTTGAGGCGAGAGCTGTGTTTCCTGCATTGGCACCATACCTGTGGCTTGGAGCTACAGAAACATAAAGCAGACTTACAGTGGAGTGTTTCCAGAAACGGATAATTTCCTCAATGTCTGTCACAGGGTTAAATAAAAAGTAATCCCTCCATTCATTCCAGTCCACCGTCATCGTCCCATCAGAGTCGATGCTGAAAGTTTAAACAGATGATCAAAGAACAAGATAAATGAATGATCAACGCACAGGGCCAACAAATATTGCCTATTTACTTTACAGAATGGAAATCTGCTTTCCAACTTAACATTAATACTGAATTTTAAAAACTCCTTGGCAGGTTTACGAGGTTCAGTGACAGGGCATTTGGTTAGCAGGCATGAGGCCCTGGAGTCTATCTTCAAGAAAAATACACTACTTGCAATTACACATTGCTGGAAATAGAATCTATGCATTATGGTCTTTTCCAATCATTGTCACTATTTGAAGAAAACTGCATCCAAATATTACAGAGAGAGCCCACTGCAGATTGACTATAGCATTCTGTCAAACTCAAAGTCACTAGGCTGAAAGACACATAAACTGGACAACAAAATATTGAGAGGCACAAATGAATGAACTCAGGATCCTTTTCCCCTCTTCACCAGTTCAGGATTATTTCTTAACACCCTAAGCTAGCAACATTTGGGTATAATTTTGAAATAGATTCAAAATACACTATCAATGTTCTTCTCCAACTTTTATCAATGAAAGAAAATTAGCATACTGAGCATGGTGGCACATATCTTTAATCCCAGAACTTGGGAAGCAGAGGCAGGTGGATCTCTGAGTTCGAGGCTAGCCTGGTCTACAGAGTGAGTTCCAGGACAGCCAGGGGTACAGGGAAATCCTGTCTCAAAAAACAAAACAAAACAAAACAAAACAAAAATAGCTAAATAAAATAGCTAAATAGATAGGTAGACAGACAGACAGACAGGTAGAAAAAAGAAATAAAATTAGCAGTGATTCTAAAAGAACTAATTCTAAATGCCTGATGTTTTGAGTTTTGAGAAGTCCTTATTTTCAATTCTAAACGTATCATGCTGTCATCTTACAGGTGTAAGCAATAACAAACTCTGAGGGGTGTTGGTGTTGATGTTGCTGTTGCTGTTGCTGTTGCTGTTGCTGTTGCTGTTGCTGTTGCTGTTGGCGTTGGCCTTGGCGTTGGCGTTTTAACAGGCTTCATGACAGAAAGCCCATTCTATGAAATTTTCCTATAAACAATGCAAAATCATGCCAGACATGCTCAAGGAGCTTGGTTATGTATTAAATTGAAGTGTCTGGGGAAACTTTTGGTGTTTCCTCACCTTTTATTCTATTATTTATGTGACAGTGACACACGCAGGTGGCATACAAAAATGCAATTTTCAGATACTTACCATTGCGTTTTCAGTGCCGTTTTCTGTTTCGATGTGCTTATATATGAAATTATAGTTCAACTTTTACTTGTCCCAATGCAAAGGTGTCAACACTCCGTAACTGCTGAGAATCCTGCTCATTGCTTGTGTTTAAAATGTAGTCTGGGTTGCAGTATTAGCAGCTGGGATTCTATCAGTATTTTCTGTTTCTGTGCAATGAGTTAGCATCTAACCCCAAGTTCCCTTTCATGAGCATGCTCTAATAGGCAAATGCCACCTGAGAAACATCCCACAACTTTACTGTTCTCCAGTCAAAATATGCCTGAGTTTCCACTCTGACCCATGTCGTGTGGTCATCCGGGTGTTTGTTATGCAGCACACAAGCTGATTGGTAATGCACTTGGATCTTTTGCAGAGCTCAGAGCTAGAATTTGCTTTATTCCTAATGCTGCTAAAGGAAATAGAAGAAAACAATACAGGCCTTAAACAAGACGTGGGGTATGGGGAGGGGCATCTCTGTCAATCTAAGCATTTGTCAATCTTTGCTTTTTCAAAGAACGAACTCTTTGTTTCATTTTGACACAAAAATTCTCAATAAAATATTTGCATGTAAACTGAAGACATTAACACATTGAGAAGATTATGCACCATGATCAGGTCACTTTCATTCCAAGGATATAAGGAACA
>JADRCD010224093.1:9002-45132 GCA_019843815.1 Montemys delectorum | reverse complement strand
CAGGCTGTCCTTGATCTCAGAAATCCGCCTGCCTCTGCCTCCCAAGTGCTGGAATCAAAGGTGTGCGCCACTACCACCCGGCTCAGGTTTTTCTTTTTTTAAAAACAACAGTGTAACAGCTGTGACCTGGAACTTGCTTTGTAGACCAGGCTGGCCTCAAAAATTTCAGAGATCTACCTGCCTCTAGAAGTGCTGGAATTAAAGGTGTTTGCCATCATGCCCAGCTTTGTTTTTTTTTAAATAGTGATGGTCTTTAAAAACTATATTATTTTATGTATGTAGATGTTATGTCTGCATGTACATCTGCTAATCAGAAGAGGGCATCAGATTTTCTAGTGGTTGTGAGCCACTATGTAGTTGCTAGGAATTTTACTCAGGACCTCTGGAAGAGCAGCCTGTGTTCTTAACCACTGAGCCATCTCTCTAGACCACAAGATTTATAAATCAACATTTATTTACTTGTGTCTGTGCGCAAGCGTGTGTTTGTATATGTGTATCTGAAGTGTGCGCTCACTCCATAGCATGGGCTTGCAGCCACATGATTTTACATACCGAGCCATCAGACTAGTCCTGTTCTTTTTTGCTGGTTTTTTTTTTTTTTTTTTTTTTTTTTTTAAATATGTTCCCATGTCCCCTAGGCTGGCCTTGACCTCACCGTGTTGCTGAGTATAATCTTGGACTTCTGATCCTCCTTGCTCTACTTTTCTGGTTCTGGGATTACAGACATTCAGTACCATGCTTGGTTTGTGTAGTGCTGGGTATTGAACGGGATTTGTGCATGCAAGACGAGCACTGTTCCACCTGAACTACATCTCTAGCTGCCTGGTTTTAGTGCTCTTCCTTTAGGCATGCCTGATGTTCAAGATTGTTTGGAAGATTCATCCACATTCAAAAATACTTGGAAAAGTTAGACCATCTGTAGACTTTTTTCTAGTTAGATACTTCCTAATACAGTGCAAATATTTGTGTAGCATTTGCAGTATATTAGATAAAAGTAACTGAGAGGTTCACAGTAAATAGGATATATGCGGGTTATAAACAGATTATATGCCATTTTAATGTGAACGCATCCATGGCTATGGGTTTTGCAGCAATTCTAAAATCAATACCCTGTGTACACTTAGGAACGACTGTATATTTCATTTGAGAAATAGCATGCAGGTTTCATTAAGGAAGAAAAAGATAGGATTAAGAAAACATATAATCACAGTATCACAGTATACCTATAGGGTGATAGTATTTTTTTTCTTTGACACTGTGGAAAGACAACCTTTTTTTTTTTTTTAAAGATTTATTTATTTTATGTGTATGAGTACACTGTAGCTATACAGGTGACTGTGTGGCTGCTGGGAATTGAACTCAGGACCTCTGCCGGCTCGGCTCCTCTGGTGTAATTCACTGTAGTTGTCTTCAGACGCACCAGAAGAGGGCGGCAGATCTCATTAGGAATGGTTGTGAGCCACCATGTGGTTGCTGGGAATTGAACTCAGGACCTTTGGCCTTTGGAAGAGCAGTCAGTGCTCTTACTCGCTGAGCCATCTCTCCAGCCCCAGGGCAACCTTTTTTTTTTTTTTTTAAGCTTGGGGTTCTACACTTTTAAAATGTCGGCATTACTTTTTTTTTTTTTTTTTTGGTTTTTCGAGACAGGGTTTCCCTGTGTAGCCCTGGCTATCCTGGAACTCACTCTGTAGACCAGGCTGGCCTTGAACTCAAATCCGCCTGCCTCTGCCTCCCAAGTGCTGGGATTAAAAGTGTGTGCCACCACCACCCGGCAGGCATTACTTTTTATCTCAAGAACACTGCTTTGAGTAAACTGGAGGCTTATGGCTTGTTAAGTTGCTAGACTGTTTTCCATTTTATAGTGAACCCTTAGGGCAGGCTTATCAACCCTCGAGGGAGGTTAGGAAGACCCTTTCACAGGTTGCCTAAGATCATCAGAAAATATAGATATTATTACATTATGACTTGTAATTGTATGATTATAGCAAAATTATAGCTATGAAGTAGCAATGAGTATAATTCTGTGATTGGGGTCACCACATCAGGAAGAAGTGTACTGCAGGGTTGCAGCCTTAGGAAAGTTGAGAATCACTGCTTTAGGGTTAGGCTTAGGCTCAGCAGAGTGGTTTTGCCTGCTTGGTTGAGTTACTTACTCTGCCTACTTTTGCTCTTTGAAGGCAAGCCAGTTTTTCTCCTTGCATTTGCTCCTTAGATTGGTGTTTGATACATCATTATCTTTTCCTAATCAAGAGCTTCATGATTTATTTACCTGGATAAAGTGACCAAATCATTTAGAGTTCCAACCTAGATGTGAAGGTAGAAGTCAAAAATACCCTAGTGGAGATTGGTCAGCCTAATGATGGTGCTTTCTGGTTTTGCTATATGTAGCAGATGCTGGTGGTAAAGAACTGCAACTTTTAAGTTTTTGGTACTGGGTATCCTACCTAGGGCCTCTTACAGGCTAAGAAGGCTCTGTAATTCTGAACTAGTAATAGACCTATAATATAAAAATTCTCACACCAGTAGACTTTTTTTTCTAAGTGTGTATATGTGTGCAAGAACACATAAGTAGACTAAACACGGACATCAGGCTGTTATGAGGAGCTGACATACAGAATATAACCAGGATTATATAGAGCCTCTGGGCAGACCAGTCCACGGTGAGTTGCTTTGTCAGCGTAGTAATACTTTTTCCATCCTTAGAAATGGCAGTGTGAGTCAATGTAAACGTTGTAAATGTAAATGAGTCTAATAGGATTTTAAAAGAAAGTATTCTTCCTGGGCGTCTCTCCACTTTAGAGAAATTTATACTTTTCCTTAATCTGTGATCCATCTGCTTTAAAAAACAAAAACAAAAACAAAACGGGCTGTCGAGATGGCTCAGGGGGTAAGAGCACTGACCGCTCTTCTGAAGGTCCTGAGTTCAAATCCCAGCAACCACATGGTGGCTCACAACCACCCGTAATGAGATCTGACGCCCTCTTCTGGTGCATCTGAAGTCAGCTACAGTGTACTTACATATAATAATAAATAAATCTTAAGAACAAAACCAAAAAACTTTAATTCCAGTTCTGAGCAGAGATTTTGTAGACTATTATATATTTTGTAGAATAATATATATATTCTTCTGGTAAATAGGATACTTCAAACATATGAGTGAATGTAAATATAAAATGAGGTGATGTTGGAAACAAGTACTGTCCTCTGCACAGTGCACACAGTCAGCACTTCACTTTGTTAATTTTAATTCATTCTTTTAATTCATGGAGGAGAAATAGGAAGTGAGCATAAAAACCTCAGGCTTGTTTGAAAAAGTGTTGTAAATTGTGTTGTAGCTGATGATAGTGTTTCTATACTTTGCCCTTGCACTATAATGAACTTTCTGTAGTATGTTGTTGTCTCAGTGTCCTGTGTTTTAGAGAGCCTGATTCCTGTTTGTACTGAAGGCAAGCATGCAGAAGAAGGGGAAGAGGAATAATCTTTGATTTTTTTCTTTTTCTTTTTTTTTTTTTTTAAACTTACCTCCATTCTGCAGCTGTGCAGTTGGAGGTCCTCGTGCATGAAGACAGATTTGTTCTATGGCCTCGGAGTTGGGTGCCGGGGACGATGGCAGCTGCACTGAGCTGGCAAAGCCCCTTTATCTTCAGTACCTGGAGAGAGCCTTGCGGTTGGACCATTTTCTGCGACAAACATCGGCCATCTTCAACAGGAATATTTCTAGGTGTGTTATCTCTGACAATGTTTCAATGTTTTATTACATTTCTGATTCCTGTCTTTTGCATTTATGGTTAAATTTTGTATGTTTTTTTTTTTTTTACTTTTAGTATTTTCTTTGTCTTTTTTTTCCAAATAAAACAAATCAACTTTTTCAAAGACTTCTTTAAGTTCTCATTTATAGTAACCTTAATCACTTAATCTTTTTTTTTTTCTTTCCTTTCCTTTCCTTTCCTCCCTCCCTCCCTCTTTCTTTTCTTTCTTTCTTTCTTTTTTTTTTTTTTTTGAGACATGTTCTCAATATGTACCCCAGACTGGCCTAGAACTCACAGATCTCCTGCCTCTACCCCTGGAGCACTGGCTTAAAGGTTTAAAGGTATGTGTGCCATCTTGCCTGACTCCTTAGATTATGTACACACACACACACACACACACACACACACACACACACACACACACATATATATATATATATATATATATATATATATATGAAAGAGGGTCTCATGTAGCCCATACTGGTCTCAACTGACCCTGAACTCCTGATCCTCTTGTCTCTACCAGGTGCTAGATTTATAGGCATGTGCCATCACACTTGGCTCAAAATGTGTTTTGTTGGATAACCTTTAATTATTGACTAAGTGTTCTTTCATTTATAGTGATGAAAGTGAAGATGGACTGGATGACAATAATCCCTTATTGCCTGAGTCTGGGGATCCCTTAATACAAGTAAAAGAAGAGCCTCCAAATTCCTTGCTTGGCGAAACCTCTGGAGCAAGCAGTTCTGGGTTGTTGAACCCATATTCACTGAACGGAGTTCTGCAGTCAGGTCAGTGTGGAGTGGGAGCCCTCTGCAGCTGCAGTTCTCTTGGGGGCAGTCAGCGTTTCATTTTTTTTTGTTTTGTTTTGTTTTTTTGTTTTTTTTTTTTTACTCTTTATGTTTCTTTATCCAGAATCAAAATCTGACAAGGGGAATTTATATAACTTCTCTAAGTTGAAGAAAAGCAGAAAGTGGCTAAAGGTAAGAGATAAGACAGAACATTTCCAGTCCAAATAACCTACTAAGATTACAATTAGAAGGAAAGTTACTGGACCATTCTAGAATATTGACAGTTTTCTAGAGATAGTTATTTTACTGGAGTTTGTCTTATGAAGAAAGTTCAACAAAGTAATGTTTAGTAGACTTTTTTATTAAATATGAGATACTGAGAAAAGAGAAATTGATCAGATAAGATCCTCCCTTCATTGGCTTACCTTGTAATCAGGAGTGTTAATTTAGTTTTCATGAATTTTTGAGTACTTCATTCAACAAATGCTCAGAATGCATCCATGTGCCATGTACTGTTATTGTAGGTAGACAAGGCCACTCTGTGTCATTTATATTCTAAATGAGGGAGGTAGTAAGAGTGTAAACAAGTAAATAGAACTTCAAGATAGCATTTCTACAGTTTTCTGAATTATCAGAGTGAACCATGTGACTACCAAAGGTAAGCGCCTTTAAGCATATGAAGCGTACACTGGAATCATTAAAAAAGAAGCAGGTTGGTGTGTAGGGGGGAGGAGAGGCCAGCATGGCTGGTGCCCAGTGACTGGGCGGGAGAGGTAAGCTTGGATCCTGATGCTGTTAGGCCTGCATTCGGTTGTGTATTCCAGTGTTAGGTCACAGTTGTAAGCAGGTAGAGTGGTGTAGTATTTATATTTACATTGTTCTGTGAATGGCCAAACTAGAGGGTGATATTGCTTCTATTAAAAAGCTTTTTTTATTTAGCATGTGAAAACATTTAAATAAAATTAAAAAAAAACCTAATGATTTACAGCTTCTTACTTTTGCTATAAGCTTTTACTATTATTACCATGTCCTTTAAAACTCATGGGTTTAAATTCTAACTTGCTTTCTTTCCAAAAGATTTTAGGAAATTAGAACTACAGAAACCTTTATACTTAGTTGTCACATTTTAAATAATTGAGAGGTAGTTCAGAACACTAGTTGCATTTGCTGAGGGCCTGGCTTCTGTTCCCAGCACATAGGTGGTGTCTCACAGCCATCCATAACTAAAGTTCCAGGGAGTCTGATACTTTCTGACCTCTGCAGGTACTGAACATGTACAAAGTTCATAGAACTGCATGCAGGCAAATCAAATACATATAAAATACGTACTTCTACAAATAAAAAATAAAAATTGAGATGTAGTCAGGTAGCAGTGGCGCACACCTTTACTCCCAGCAGTCAGGAGTTAGAGGTAGTGGGTCTGTGAGTTCAAGGCCAGCCTGGTCTACAGAGTGAGATCCAGGACAGCCAGGGTTACACAGAAGAAACCCTGTTTCAGAGGGGAAAAAATTGGGATATAAGTCACTGACCATAAAATGTAAGCTTTAAAACTGTGTGACTTAGTAGCTCTTAATATATTCATAGACTTCTGGGAATTACTGTTGTTTAATTTCAGAACATTTCATCATTTCATACAGAAGCCCTGTGCTTATTAGCAGCCACTCCCATCCTGAGAGTCCTCCAGTCTCTGCTGGCTACTAATGTATTTTCTCTCTATTAGTTTGCCCATTCTGGACATTTCATATAAATTAAATCATAGTATGTGGGCTTTTGTGGCTGGCTTTCTCACTTGATATAATGCTTTGAGGTTTATTTTGGTGTGGCATATATTAGTACTTCATTTCTTCTTAGGGCCTAGTCATCTGTACTGCATATTATTTATCTATTCATGAATTACCGGATATTTGAGTTTTTTCTTCCCCGTAAGCCATCACACCTTGCTTTGTCCTTGTTCCTTTGTATGCTATATTCTTTTTCCTTATTGATATACTCTTAATTCTTTTGTTTGCCTTTATATATTTAACATTTAGGGTTTTTTAGTTAAATTAATAAAGATTAGTGTAAGAATCAGAAATGACTATACTCTGTTTTGGCCATTGTTCTAGTATCTGGGAAAAAATAATTGGATTGTAAAAGAATTGCTTCACAGCAAAAGTTATATTCCATTTTCACCCCTTTTCTAGAGCATTCTTTTAAGTGATGAGTCCAGTGAGGCAGATTCTCAGAGTGAAGACAATGATGATGAAGAAGAAGAACTCAATCTCAGCAGAGAAGAACTTCACAACATGCTTCGATTACACAAATATAAGAAACTTCACCAAAATAAATATAGTAAAGATAAGGAGGTGAGAGTTTCAAGAGAACGCTCACAACCACACTATTTTAACTTATATGAAATAATAACTGTTGAGAGCTTTTTGTGATAGTATTCACATAACAAAATCCAGGTTTGGAAGTAGGTACCTGAATGTTTCCTGAGTATATTTGTAGTGTGTGTTTTTGTCATCATTGTCTCAGTCCTAGAAAACTTTCCTCACTTTAGAAAGAAACCTTTTTTCCTTGGCTTCTTCCTTTCATTCTGTTCTTCTTTGTGCCAGGCACCCACCAGTCTACATTCTTTGTTGATACTTATTTTTAATTTATGTATTTATTTGAGATTTGGTCTTGTATAGTAGGGTGGTGATCTTGAACTTGTTTTCCCATCTCTACCTTCCAAGTGCTCGCATGTGCCACCGCATGCAGCTCTGGTTGTTGTTTGTTTTTAGATGGTGTTAGAGATTGAATCCAGGGCCTCATGCATGTGTGTTTCTTGTAAATGTGTTCATTCTGGACATTTCATATAAATGGGATCAGATAGCATGGTACTCTTTACCCACCTTCTTTCAAGTGTTACCTTTACAAGGTTTGTTCATGTACTATGTATTACTACTTCGTTCATTTTTATTGCCAAATAGTTTTTATTTATAGAAAATTGTTTTTTTGTTTTTCAGTTGATGAGCTGATTTCTCCTACTTTGGGTGCTTTTGTATGCTACTAATAAGATTAGTATAGGTTTCTGTGTGGGTGTAAGTTTTCATTTCTCCTGGTTGTATATTTAGCAGGGCAGTTGCCAGGTCATGTGATAACTTAACTTTGTAAAGCTGCCAGTATATCTTTACCAATACAATTACTTGTTGAAGTTTTCAGTTTGCAACCGGTATTCCAGTGATGATAGGGTTAATGATAACTATTTGACCACTTGTTACCAAAACATTCTTATTTTGCCAGAAATATAGCATATACATATAAATAATAAGCTAACAATTTTCCAACAGTATTAAGGTTGAAAGTTATAGTTCAGAGAACCTTAAGTAATACATAAAAATGTACAAATCAGTGGAATATCTTAACAATTTTGATTCTCACAGTGTTTTTGAAACCTGATGCCAAGGCACATGGTATTCTGTATATTGACTCATTTTTAGCCCAGGTGGGCCTTAAATTCATGGCAGTCAATCTGCTTCAGCCTTATGTGTTGAGTTGACAGCCATGATCTGCTTTGATTTTTTTTAAAAGATTTATTTTATTTATTTTATGTGTCTGAGTACACTGTAGCTGTACAGATGGCCGTGAGCCATCATTCATGTGTGTGGTTGCTGTTGATCTCAGGACCTTTCCCGTGCGCGCCCCCCCCCCCCCCCTCCGCTCCAGTGCAATTTACTGTAGCTGTCTTCAGACACACCAGAAGAGGGCATCGGACCTCATTACGGGTGGTTGCTGGGATCTGAACTCAGGACCTTCAGAAGAGCAGTCAGTGTTCTTACCCGCTGAGCCATCTCGCCAGCCCCCCCCCTTTTTTTTTATTTTTTTAAATTGAAATAAAACATATATACATTAGACTTTAGGTATGCAGCTTGATGCCTGCTCTCTTAATTTTGATGCGTACCAGAGAGCTTTATATCAGTCTTCCATGTTACTCCAGGTATAATCTCAGAAAACGATCCAACAGATTTTAATTTACGTGGGAAATAAAATTACTGTGGATTTGACAATCAGCTAAATGAACGGTCATAATAGATTTACTACTAGTTGGAGGAAAAAATGAGGTTTTTTTTATGTTAATTTTAAAATAATAGGTGCTGTTCTTAATAATAAACTCTTGGTGAGAGTAGGGGTGACTTGATAGGTGAAAATACTGAGATGACTGGTTGGAAACTGTTGGAAGGCCCGAGACATCGTGGCATCTGTCTGGGGACAGTGGGAGAGTCATCGGCATGTGTGAGGCCAGTAAGTCTACATAAGGAGTTTCCAACTGGCCAAAGCTACGTAATGGGACTCTATCATCATACACTAAAACAGTTCAGAACAAAACAAGAAAAACATTTGAAGCAAATAAAAAGAGTTAAAGCCAGAGTAGCTAACTTCAGGAACTTAATAACTCTGAAGACTTATCTATTAGTAGTGGAAATATGGCTTATTTCTTAATGATAAGTTCCTGCTGTGTTTCCTTTTACGTGTACTTAATTTAGTTTATGTTTGGGCATGTGTCTGCCACAGTACATTCATGGATGTAGTAGATGTCAGAGGACAGCAGTTAAGCATCTTTCACCCTGTGCATCCTGGGATTGAGCTTGGGCTCTCACGGTTGGTGGCAAATACCTTTACCTGCTGCTGTCTTTCCCAGTCTTTGAATTTGTAAAGAGAAACAATTCTGTCTTTTTTCTTTGTTTTCTGTTTTATTTAAGATAAGGTCTTAGTTAGCTCAGGCTGGCCTAGAATTCCTTGCCTCCACTTCCTTCTTACATGGAAATCTTTTTGTAAGATATTAATTTCATCTCAGATGTGTATCTGCTGTGTGTAGTGGTACATATTTGCATTTCTAGTATTTGGAGTGTGGAGGCAGACGTATCAGGACCTCAAGTCAGCCTACATGAACTTCTGTTGAAGAAGGTAGAAAAGAAAAGATGTGATATTAATTCAGATTCCCGAAGGATTTCCTTACAGAGTTCTTACCAGCAGTCTGTCTTGTATGTAGCAGTTGAGCCTGTTTTGCTTCTGAGTTAAAGAAATTTTCTTTGATGTACTAATTTCTCTTTGGTCTCTGTGGGAAACTATTTAGGAACTATGGTTTTCTCTGGCTTAGCTTTTTTTAAAATTAAGATGACTTCAAGGCTGTGTTGTGGAACACAGGCAGACCCATCACAGTGTTTGCCTGCTTCAGTTGCAGCAGTACCAGTACTACAGTGCCGGCCTGCTCTCTACATACGACCCTTTCTATGAGCAACAGCGCCACTTGCTTGGACCCAAAAAGAAGAAATTCAAGGAAGACAAGAAGCTTAAAGGCAAGTATATTTATTCTTTCTTAATTTCAGAATTGTGTGTGGTACATTTTGACTTTAAGTATAGTAGAACATTACTTTTGTCTTTAAAACTGTGTCTCATTTTTTCTAATTACTGACATTGACCTTATTTTACATTTGTTGTGTGTGTGTGTGTGTGTGTGTGTGTGTGTGTGTGTGTTTTTATGGATGTAGATAGACTTAATGAGCTATAGATTGCAAGCACATGGACTGTAATCCTAGCATTGGTAGGTAGAAGTAGAAGTCTGTTGAGCAAAGTTCTTGTTGGCTACATAGAGGTTGAGTCCACCTTGGGCTGCCTGAGACCTTGTCTTTCAGCCTCCTCCTTCTCTTCTAACCCAAGGAGCAAAGAAAACTACAACTGTAAGTTGCTACACAATGGTTTAGGCAAAATCGTTTCCTTCCTTTTCTCGTGCACACTGTGCGGTTGTTGAGGGCATGCTGAGAGGAGCAGCCTTGGTTAAGTCACTCCTGATGAGCCTCTGGAGTGTCTGCAAGTCTGCCAGGAAATGGCTTCTTTCTCTTCTGACCTCTATTTAAGCACATGGAAAAGCAGGAAGGACATGGGACCAGAGAGTTTCAAGGTATCTGTACAAGGCAGACTTTTTTTCCCTGAAGATAAGAATTCTGCTCAAAAAGCATCTTTTCTAGCCTTCCCTTCTTTCTCCATACTCTCCTTTTCTTATCTTCCACACTCCCTCTCAATGTAAATTATCTGTGCCATTTGTTTTTTTTCCTCAAAAGTTTTACTGGCCTATCAATTGATGCAATTTTTCCTGTTATTTTTCTTTAGTTGCCTTGCATTTCCACCAAGTGGAAATAGGTTTCCATCCTGTAACTGTCACTTGAGGCCAGTGATTCAGCTTTATAAACAATTGCACTGAGTTTAAGTCATTTGTTTTTGAGTTTTAGTTTCAGTTTTTCATGTCAGCAAAAAGAATGACAATGTCCAGTGTTCTTTTTAAGTTAGTGAGATCCTCCTCTCAGGAAGGCCTGATAGAAGGAAGAAATGCTGCCTGCTTCTGGATGTTTTCTCAAATGATGAGGATACTCACTGGTTCTGTCCAGCCTTGTAAACAATCTCTTTCCTTTGCAGCCAAGTTGAAAAAAGTGAAGAAAAAAAGACGACGCGATGAAGAGTTTTCCTCTGAAGAATCTCCACGTCATCACCATCACCAGACCAAAGTCTTTGCTAAGTTTTCTCATGATGCACCTCCCCCTGGCACCAAGAAGAAACACTTATCCATTGAGCAGCTTAATGCTCGCCGCAGGAAAGTGTGGCTGAGTATTGTGAAAAAGGAACTACCAAAGGTTAGTGAGTGAGTGGGTGGGTAAGTGGGTAGGTGGGTTAGTGAGTGAGCAAGTGAGTGAATGGAAGGAAGAGATGGGAACGAGGTAGCAGGAATGGGAACAGGATCAACTTGTAGATGTTCAGTGATGTTGTGATGTCTCTTACAGCTACCAGAAGTAAGCAGAGTCAATAAAACTGACCAGCATGTGGGTGAATGGGGATATTAGAAATGTGAAGAGAAAGGCCATAGAAACATGTAACACAGTCAGTTTTTAGAGTATATAATAAAAGAAAACAATGTATTATGTAAAACTTAAGACCAAATGAATTCTACAGGACTGTAGAGTGGGTAGAACGTCTCACCAGCAAGCCTGCCATCCTCAGTTTGATCTATCTATGATCTGCTCTTAGTTGGAATGTTAACGAAAAAAAATATGCCTTATTGTCTGAAGAAGTTTCAGATGATGCCCTTTGATGAAAAATGCTTTTTCAGTAAGAACAACTGAGATTGTTGTTGAAGAGAAAAATTTAACACATGAATTAGTAAGAGGAAGTTACTGAGAAAAAGCTGGGGGAAAAAAAACCCAAGGTGGAATTAGAAAAAAGAGGCCGGGTGATAGTGGCACAATGCCTTTAATCCCAGCACTTGGGAGGCAGAGGCAGGCAGATTTCTGATTGAGGCCAGCCTGGTCTACGGAGTGAGTTCCAGGACAGCCAGGGCTACACAGAGAAACCCTGTCTCGAAAAACAAAAAAACAAAACAAACAAACAAACAAAAAACCAGAATTGCTTTCAAGACATTCTCAAGGTCCTGAAACTTCAAACCTCTTATTTAGCATGGCGGAGAGATTCAGTAGGCAGAGCACTACCTTTTTTTTTGTCTTATCCTGAGTTAAATGACTATGTACTTTGAGGCATGGTTTCGTTACAGTCTTGCTGGCTTGGAACTTTTGAAGTCTCTATTTGCCTCTACCTCCTAAGTGATGAGATGAAAAGTAGGTGCTACCACACTCAGTGCTTGTCAGGGATCTTCATTGAAGGGTTGTTACTTTTAAGTGGAAGAGGACAACTCAGAGCCTCAGTTAGGAGCTGCCAGGTCCCTTAGGTTAGGTTTGTTTGCCGTAGAATTTTTTATTGAAGACGAGGCTTTGGTGATGGTCAAAATCTGAGGAATAGTGACAGAAGCTTGCTCTTGTTGGAGGTAGAGCTAGTATACTAAACTGGAAAAGACTTTATGTTTCTTGTAATGATTCTTATATCGCGGTGTCCTGCTGCCTCAGCTTTGCACATTGGCCCAGGAAAACAGCATGCTCGAATCAAGTGATAGTATCCTTAGTCCATTCAAACCTTAATCAGTTACTTCTAGAAGTACACAGATTATTTAAAGGGCCGGAAACATGATGCAGTTTGTAGACTGTTTCCTGCAATAGTATAAGATCTAGTCCCAACACCCATGTAAAAAGCCAAACATTGTGGTACGTGCCTATAATTCTGGTAGCTGAGAATTACATGGGAGGCCGAGACAGGAAGGTCTCTGTAGCTTGTTGCCCACTCAGTCTCACTGAATGTGAGTTCCAGGTTTATTGAGATCCTGTCTCATAAAATAAGTAGCAAAGTGATAGAGCAAAGTACCCAATGTCTAATGCTAGCCTCTACACACGTGTGCAGAAATATACTCAGACATTTAAACACATGCAGATACCATACATACAAAGTAAAGCTAAAGTAAGATTAATGGCAGCTTCAACAGTAGCTTCTTGTTCCTGGTATTTTAGTAGTTTTATGGTATGCCATACAGTGCCTCTGAATGACTTTTAAAAGTAATTTGTCTTGTATGTACTTGACATTTTTCATTCCTTTAGGTATTAAATAAAGGCTATGCAATCTTACTTAAAAATGAATCTTAAATATTACTTTTAAATATTTTAGGCCAACAAACAGAAGTCTTCAGCTCGAAACTTATTTCTTACCAATAGCCGAAAGGTAACATTTTTCTGTTTTCTAGTTTGTCAATTGTGTGTTCTCTGGGCTTATTCTCACTACTCTCGTATATTGTGATCTATTGATCATGAATTGGTAGTCTGTAAACAACCATCTAGGTAGTCTCATTCTGTTTAATAAGTAAAATTATTCTTCCTCATATTTCTCATATTTTGAACTTTCTGCGTCAAATTAATCTCTGGTTCTTTAAAATCTGTGCCCAGTTTTTCCATTTAAGAAGTGATGGGGGATCACAGGGATGGCTCGGTGGGTAAAACCACTTTTTGGCAAGCTTGACAGCCTGAGTTCAGTCCCTGGAACTGCTGATGGATAGAAAGAGCTTAGTCCCCACAGTTGCCTTGAATATCCTTACGTGTACCATGGTACACGTGTACCTGTACGCACAACTTCTCTCTTCTCCCCACAATAAAAGTAACTTAAAAAGAGAAATGTGAACATGAAAAAACGTCAGAGAGAAAAAATGATAGCTTGTTGTAAGGATTAGATGAGGTAACAGTTTTAGTGTAATTTGTCCAGACTAGTCTGTCGACCCTCTGTCTCCTCACCTATAAAACAAGATGATGACATTGCTTTTATAGAGTTTTTGTGAGTAAAGTATACACTAAAATATGCCTCACATGTAAAAAAAAAAAAAAGCAGCGATGGTTATTTTTATTATTAATGTGGTAATAGTGCTTTGTAACTTCTTGGTAAATTTCAGGTCTTTCCATTGTTGTAGTACTTTTTTCTGGGGAAATGTGAAGAAATATGTTTACCCCATTTAGGGTACTGAGGACTGGAGAACCATTTGGTTTAGTTGGTACAGGCAACTTACAGATGGAAGAAAAGCCACCCCCTCCCCTACCCCAGTTGTTTACTAGTATATCCTTCAGAGCAGTGGGGTCTATTGCATGCTACCCAGGGAGCCAAAGTACTGCTGCCTCTTCCCTCATGCATGTGCTTGCTTCTTTGTAATCTCTTCCTACCTTTCACAAAGGAACAAGTCACAAGGGTCCAGTCTTGTGAGGTTCTCAAGCTAATAAATACAATAAAGGGAAGTTCCACCATAGTAAGTATACTATGTTTCATCTAAAATGATAGATGTGGATAGGTATTTTAATTAGAATATTTAACCTCAGGGGTGAGTCTTATTCAGGAGCATTAATTAAAGCAAGAGAGAAAGAGATGTAATTACCTCCTTAGCAGGATTGTAGGTACTAAAAAGATTGAGGGACACTGGATTAAAGTCCAGGCAGAACTGTTCTTGGAACTGGGTCCTTCTCTGTTACAATACTGATGCTGTTTGCAGCTTGCCCATCAATGCATGAAGGAGGTACGTCGAGCTGCTCTGCAAGCACAGAAGAACTGTAAGGAGACTCTGCCTCGTGCCCGGCGCCTAACAAAGGAGATGCTCCTCTACTGGAAGAAGTATGAGAAGGTGGAGAAGGAGCATCGCAAGCGAGCAGAGAAGGAAGCTTTGGAGCAGCGGAAGCTGGATGAGGAAATGCGGGAGGTGGGGCAAAAGCATACATATTTTTGTTGTTGTCACTTGGTTTGGTTTTGTATTGTTGGGGTTTTTATTTTTTGGCCTGGTTTGGTTTTGCTTTTTGAGACAGGGTTTCTCTGTGTAGCCCTGGCTGTCCTGGAACTCATTCTGTAGACCAGGAAAGCCTTGAACTCAGAGAACAGCCTGCCTCTACCTCCTGAGTGCTGGAACTAAAGGCATGCGCCATCACTGCCAGGCAAAAACATACAAGTTCTAAAACCTGTATTTAGTACCAAGGGACTAAGGATTTAGTTTGTTGCATTGAACCTTTGAGCTGGTAGCTCTGGCTTTCCTAGAACTGGTGATATAAACCAGGCCATCCTCAAACCCACAGGTTGCCTCTGCCTCCTGAGTTTCTAGCTCTTTTCTGTATTCTTTGTTTTAATTTTGTTTTTAAATTTTATTTTATATGAATGGATGTTTTGCCTGTATGTATATGTGCACTACACACATGCATGCAGAGGCCAGAAAACAACATTGGATTCTCTGGAACTGGAGTTTCAGGCTGTGTTACATAGGGACAGTGAACAATTTTGTTTTCTGAGACCTATCCACTTTTTCATCTACCAGTTTTAAACTTTAACCATTACTGTTGATGAATGTGATATCTCTCAACTGATCTAGGCTTTGTATGTCTAGTAATACGGAATAAGTAATTGTTTGACATTCGTAAAGCAGTTGGGAAGAAAGGTAGGTCCAGAAAAGAGACTCAGGACTGGATGATTTTGGTTTTCAGATATGACCAGCATCTTTTTCTTTTCACTTTCTTCTTCCTATCCTCCCTTTTCTTTCTTTTGTATTTATATTTTTGCATGTTTATTTGTTGTTCATTAGCAATAGTTGCCTTTTTAAAAGTATAAAGTAAAGTTTTGAAGGCATTATATGGAGACTTTTATTAAGATTTGCTAAATTTTGTTGACTACAAATGATTTATGACTTGGATTTCTTACCTTCAATTTCCCCCCTACTTTAGGCCAAGAGGCAACAGCGAAAACTCAACTTCTTAATCACTCAGACGGAGTTATATGCTCATTTCATGAGTCGAAAACGTGATATGGGTCATGATGGAATCCAGGAAGAAATCTTAAGGAAACTAGAAGATAGTTCTACCCAGAGACAAATTGACATTGGTGGAGGAGTGGTGGTTAACATTACCCAAGAAGACTATGGTAAGTCCTGAGTCAGGAAGTAGAGGAAGCAGGTAGCCTTCATTTTTCATATCAAGGTTGTGTACGTTAAAATTCTTACAGGTTTTGTCCTAATCCATAGATAATGCTGCTCAGAAAAGGGAGATTTATTGCACTAGAGCAAGAAATATGTGTGTTTCTGCAAAGAAAGCCTACAAAATGATTTAAGAAAGATTTTTAAGTAGAGGCTTAGGAAGAATGTTTGCCTAGCTGCATGAACCCCTGGGCTTGATACCTAACATCACATAAACCAGTGGTAGTGATCTCACATTTCAGAGGGTTAAGCAACAAGATCAGAAGTTGGAAGTCATCTTCAGTTGCATGGTTAGAGTATTTTCACAGTGTAGTATAATTAAGATTGTGTTGACCTAGAAATACAGGAGAATGGAAATATTTCAGAGTATCTTGAGTGTTAACACATGTATAGATTTCATTTGCTTTTGCCCCACATAATATAATTTTGAATCTGCATGTTGGTCTTGCCTATCCTGGTAATTGGTATCAATTTATAAAGAAACCCTAGGCCTGAGAGATTGTAGATCTTAACTCTCAGATGGGTTTTATGTGCTGGCTTTCATTCGTTGAGACAAGATACATCCACAACTACTTTATACTTCTAGGTTCTTTTGTTTGTTTATTTTTGTTGTAGTTTTTTTTTTGAGATAGGGTCTCACTATGTAGCTCTGGCTGTCCTCGAATTCACTGTATAGACCAGACTGGCATGGAACCCATAGAAACCTACTTGCCTCTTCCTCCCAAGTGCTGGGATTAAAGTTGTGTGTTACCACGCTTTACTTGTTTCTAGGTTCTTGCCGACTCCTTGTTCTTTGGTAGCCTTGGGATAAATACAGTGGGATACTGGGGATCCACTTATGTGTGGGATAAATTTGAAGATGGTAATAATTTTAAGTGCGATAATCTATGTGTTTTCTCTTTTCAGATAGTAACCATTTTAAAGCCCAGGCCCTGAAGAATGCTGAAAATGCTTACCATATTCACCAAGCTCGAGTAAGTCTTTTAAGTGAAAATGAAAAGGCAAGCTGGCATGGTGGTCACACCTTTGATCTCAACACTCAGGAAGACAGAGTCAGATGGAGCTCTCTGAGTTTGAGGCTAACTTGGTGTATAAAATCAGTTCTAGACCAGCCAAGGATACATAGTGAGACCCGACAGGGGTAGGGTGGGGGGTGGGGGAGGAAAGAAAAAGCGTATTGTAGTTGTCCCAGGAAATGTGCCAGTTTGTTACTTACATGTTTTTTTCTTTATTCTTACTTTATTTTATTCTTTGTTCATTGTTTTCAGTTAAACACACTGGGGTGTGTGTGTGTGTGTGTGTGTGTGTGTGTGTGTGTGTGTGTGAGAGAGAGAGAGAGAGAAATCTCTTATGTAGAATGAATGCTCTCTGTGTGGAAGTGTGTGTGTGTGTGTGTGACACCTGACCATGTATAGGGTGAAGAATTTCTGTGTTGTGTACAAGTCGGTGAGACGCAGATTATATGTAGGGTGAAAGCTTTCCTTACTTCCTTTGCAGATGGTCATTGCCACCATGTGGGTACTGGGAATTGAACTAGGTCCTCTGGAAGAACAACCATTGCTTTTATCTACTGAGCCATCTCTTTGCTTCAGAATAGTACTAATATCTTGGGATGGCAGAATAACAAGTGTTCACTTGTATAAAATTTTTTTAAAAAGATTTATATATTTTTTAAAGATTTATTTATTATTATATATAAGTACATTGTAGTTGTCTTCAGACGTGCTAGAAGATGGCATCAGATCTCATTATGGGTGGTTGTGACCCACCATGTGGTTGCTGGGATTTGAACTCAGGACCTTTGGAAGAGCAGACAGTGCTGACCCACTGAGCCATCTCTCCAGCCCCAAAGATTTATAATTTTACATATATGAGTACACTGTAGTTGTACAGATTGTTGTGAGCCATCATGTGGTTGCTGGGAATTGAACTCAGGACCTCTGATCAATCGGGCCCACCTCACTACGGCCCAAAGATTTATTTATTGCTATATGTAAGTACATGGTAGCTGTTTTCAGACACACCAGAAGAGGGCGGCAGATCTAATTAGGAAAGGTTGTGAGCTATCATGTGGGTTGCTGAGATTTGAACTCAGGACCTTCAGAAGAGCAGTTGGTGTTCTTAACCGCTGAGCCATCTCTCCAACTCCCTAGAATGCCCCCACCCCCACCCCCCAGACAGGGTTTCTCTGTGTAGCCCTGGCTGTCCTAGAACTCACTCTGTAGACCAGGCTGGCCTCGAACTCAGAAATCCGCCTGCCTCTGCCTCTGCCCCCCAAGTGCTGGGATTAAAGGCGTGCGCCACCACCACCGCCCGGCTAGAATTTTTATTATTAGTAATGTTGAAAGGTTTATAGTTGAGCTACAAACTGTTTTTTGTTGTATCCTCTTGACTAATCATGGGTTGTTTAATGAAAAAAGACTGGCAAGAGTCCTAATGCCTTGAGAATCTAAGTAACTGCTTTCTTTCACTCAAGCACTAATTTGTCCAATTATTTCTGAGCTAGTTGGGTTTTTTTAAAGATTTATTTTTATTCTGTGTATATGAGTGTTTTGCTTGCAAGTATATATTTGCACTATGTGTATGCTTGGTATCTAAAGGGGCCAAAGAGAGTGCCAGGTCCCTTGCAGGTTGTTTGTGAGCTGTCATGTATGTGCTGGGAACTGAACCCAGGTCCTCTGCAAAAACAGCCAGTGTTTTTCTGACTCATTTCCCTAGTCCCTGAAGAGCTAATGATTTTTAATAAAATTAATAAGGAATTGCAGTTGGGCTGAAATGAGTGAAGACAGTGCAGGTCAGTGTGCAGCAGAGGAGCCTTCTGCTATCTTTAATCCCAGTACCCGGGAGGCAGAGTGGTGTAGAGGATTTCTGTAAGTTTCAGGCCAGCTTGGTGTCTATATACTGAGTTCTAGGACAGCCAGGCCTGTGTAGAAAGACCCTGTCTCAAAATACCAAACAGACACAAATTCCACTTTCACACAATTCCTTCAATTAAGTTTTGTATTAAAGCCTGTTTTGCTTTTTAATATTTACTAGGTATGTTTTATTTCCAAAGCATTGACTTTGATAATAACAGTTTTTGGGTTTCTTTTGGTTTTTCGAAACAGGGTTTCTCTGTAGCCCTGGCTGTCCTGAAACTCAGTCTGTAGACCAGGCTGGCCTTGAACTCAGAAATCCGCCTGCCTCTGCCTCCCAAGTGCTAGGATTAAAGGCTTGTGTCACCACAGCCCGGCGATAAGTTTTTATTCAAGTAGATCATATACTTTCATTATGGTCAGTAGAGTCTGGTATGTAACCAAACTCTTGTATCAAAACTTGGAACAAAAATTTTTAATTAGTGAGTAATATAGTTTAGTATGTTAATAAAAACAGTTTAATATAATTGTTATATGAACTCAGTAAGATATGCGAAATATTTCTTAGCATAGTATAAAATATTTTAATGAATTTTATGTTCCTTTATTTTTTATTCTTTTATATTTTTCTTGAAATTTTTTATTTTCCAGACAAGGTCATTTGATGAAGATGCAAAAGAAAGTCGGGCAGCTGCCCTTAGGGCAGCAGACAAATCTGGCTCTGGGTTTGGGGAGAGTTATAGCTTAGCAAATCCATCTATCCGGGCCGGAGAGGACATTCCACAACCCACTATTTTCAATGGCAAATTAAAAGGTTACCAGCTGAAAGGCATGAACTGGCTAGCAAATCTATATGAACAGGTAAATTCTAGAACTACGTTAAGCCTTTTCTTTTTACTTTAATATCTTTTTCTTTTGATTAATGTAATTGTGAAGTGACTTTGTCTTTAGCTTATTTATTTATTTTTAAAGATTTACTTGTTTTTATTTTTCTGTATAAATGTTTCCCTGTATTGTACGTAACTACACCAGAGGCATGTGGTCTGCATGGAGGTCAAAAGAGGGCATCAGATCCCTAAAACTAGACTTAGAGCTGGGTATGAGCCATGTGGGCAACAGAAATTGAACTTGAATCCTCTCCAAAAGCAGCGAGTGCTCTTAACCACTGAGCCACCTCTCCATCTCCAAAACTTCACTTTCATGCTAGAATCAGAAGTGTATCTGCATTTCTAACTTGGATATTCTGTGTATATCCAGTGTATAGTGTGCCTTAGGTGGTCTTGGTAAACTGCATTGTTTGTTTCATATGTACTACATTAGATGAAGAACTGGCCTTAGTCTTGGTCTACTATATCGTGAATCACACATATATATCTGTAGTGTTGGCAAAAGAAACCATTGCAGTAGTTATTTAGTAGTCTTGGTACTGAGTACCTCTCGAATCAATCTTGTTTGATTTGTCCACTATCTTTGTTAGCTCTTTTGGCATTAAGTGAAATGAATTCTATGTGTTGCAATCAGGTATTGACCATAGTCTCTCACTCTCTCTGTCTCTCAGGGTATTAATGGAATTCTTGCTGATGAAATGGGTCTTGGTAAAACTGTACAGAGCATTGCCCTCCTGGCCCATCTGGCTGAGGTGAGTACTTGGAATTGTCAGTATTGCTCTCTTGAACTTAGGCTTGGCTTGGCTTGGCTTCTCTCCTGTCCCCTCCTCTCCAGTCCCCTCCCCTCCCCTCCCTTCCCCTCCGTTCTTCTCCTTCAAAACAGAGTTTCTCTGTGTAGCCTTGGCTGTTCTAGACCTTACTATATAGATGTGGCTGGCCTCTAACTCAGAGATCTGTTTGCCTTTTTCTCCCAAGTCCTGGAACTAAAGACCTACATCCAGTGCTTTTAACCTGAACTCTCTCTCCAGCACCAGACCTTTTTTGTTTGTATTTTAGGGTTTTTTTGTTTTGTTTTGTTTTGTTTTTCTTTTCTTTTTTTAACCTTTTTTTTTTCTTTTCGAGACAAGGTTTCTCTGTGTAGCCGTGTCTGTCCTGGCACTTACCCTGTAGACCAGGCTGGCCTTGAACTCTGAAATCTGCCTGCCTCTGCCTCCCAAGAGCTGGGATTAAAGGAGTGCCCCACCACTGCCTATTTTTAAACTTCTCATGTCATTGATTATTTAGGATTATATAAATAACTTCCGTTTTCCTACAGTTGGCTGACCCCACTTTCTGTTACAGAGAGAAAACATTTGGGGACCTTTCTTAATAATTTCACCTGCTTCTACGCTTAATAATTGGCACCAGGAGTTTACAAGATTTGTTCCTAAATTTAAGGTAAAGATACTCTTGTTCTTTAAGATAAGCCTTAGATCCTGGCATAATAAACACTGTGACTGGACGCAGCATGGGAAGGAAGGGTTCATCTTAGTTCACAGCTTTATATTCCGTCATCATGTAAGGAATTCTGAGCAGGAACTCAAGCAGTCAGGAACCTTGGAGGCAGGAACTGAAGAGAGGCCTTAGAAGTGTGCTGCTTACTGGTTTGTTCTCATTGTTTGCTCAGCCTGTTTTCTTTCATCACTCAGTATCACCTCTGACATCAATCAAGATAATAACTTAGATTTGCTAATCTTGTTTTTGTTTATTGGGTTTTGTTGTTATTGTTGTTTTGGGGGGACTGGGGGAGAACAGGGTCTCTATATGTAACCTTGGCTTTCTTGGAACTCTATATAGACCAGGCTTGAACTCCTAGAGATCCACTAGTCCCTCCCTTCATAATGCTGTGATTAAGGGCTTGTGCTACCACACCTGGTATACAGGCCAATATTATGTAGGCATTTTCTCATTTTGGTTCCCTCTTCTCTGTCTCCTGATTGCTAAGGTGAAAGATGTGCATCCCACTCTTTTATTTTTTATTTTTAAATGTGCATAGTTATGTGTGGGTAGTTGGATCTGGAACTGGAGTTATAGGTGCTTGTGAGCTGCCTGATACAGGTGCTGGGGACCATAAAACTTAGGTGCTCTAGAAGAGCGGTACTCTTACCTGCTGAGCCATCTCTTCATTCCTCCATATGTTTGTTTGGTTGGTTTTTGGTTTTGTTTGTTTTTGTTTTTAGACAGTGTTTCTCTGTGTAGCCCTGGCTGTCACTCTGTAGACCAGGCTGGCCTCGAACTCAAAAATCCATGTGCCTCTGCCTTCCAAGTGCTGGGATTAAAGGCATGCTCCAATACAGTCTTATGTGTTGTATGCTGGCCTCGAACTTGTTTTGTAGCCAGTGTTTCTAAGTGTATGTTACCACACAAGGTTTATGTGGCTTTAGGAATCACAGAGCTTAGTGCATGCTAGACTGTCACTCTACAAAGTGAACTGCCTACCCATTCCCTTATATCTGTATTTCCTTCATTTGTTTTCTTCTGTTTTAGAGACAGAATTATATTCTACCCCAGTACTCAAGGAGGCTATCTTAGAATCCACCGTGTTGTACAGGATGGCTCTGAACTTGTGGGCAGTTATCCTGCTTCTGTTTCTAACTGATAGGATTCTAGGTGAAAAATGATTTTTAGCTGTTTGGTTGGTTGGTTGGTTGGTTGGTTTTGTTTGTTTGTTTGTTTTGTTGTGAAATAGTCTGTATCCTGAGCTGGCTTTGAACTTGCCAAGAGACTGGGAATGACTTTGAACTCCTGATCTTCTTACCCCAACCTACCAAGTTCTGGAAGTGTGAGTCATCATTTCCAGCTATCTATATTCCTTTCTTAGAAAGATTACTTATGAGAGTAATAAGGGAGCCTATACATCCTTTACAATGTAAGAGAGAAGAAATCAAAGTCCATTTAAATTATTTATAGCATTTTCCATATGAATTGATGGCCAAGGTGAGATGATAGAAATATCTATCTTGTTTCAAAGTATATTTTGCCAAATTTTATATTGTATTTAGTCTATTCATAATTCATTTTTACTAATACTCTAGTAAAAATGTCTTGGTCGAGCTTATTATAATTGCTAACATAGATAATGTAAAAATTGATTTAACTAATTCAGAGAGGAAAAAATGAGATTGACTGGGCTAGAGATTTTGTTCAATTGATTGCTTGATTGCTATAAATGAAACCACAAATTTGATCCCTAACACCTAACACTTCATAAAACTGGCAGTGGTCCCTTTCCTGGCACATGGGAGGTGGAAGCAGAAGGACCTGAAGCTGGGGGCATCCTCAGCTATATAGTAGGTCTTAGGCCTCAAAAAAAAAAAAAAAAAAAAAAAAAAAAAATCAAGAGGTGTGTTGTATCAACTTGAGTATGATGTAGACACGAGGTAAATAGGTTTTGTGCTGGACATGTTGGCCCATGCCTATATTGTTGTTACATGTGAGGTCGACTTATTTTCAGTTCTCTAAGGATATGAGATTCATTCCACTTTTAGGCATATGAAAAATGGAAATAATACTTTGGTTTCTCTTCTTTTCAAATAATGGCTAGATACATATTGAATACAGTGTTCTTAATTTCTATATTGCCACTGAAGCTTTGTGCCGCTCCTCCACGAGCCAATAGGTGGCATCATGGCATTACCCTGAGGCAGCAGTTCTTAATCTGTGACAATGGACCATTTCACAGGGTTCACACATCAGATATCCTGCCTATCAGATATTTACATTATGATTCATAACATCAGCAAAATATGGTATGAAGTAGCAGTGAAAATACAAGTATGGTTGGTGGTCACCACAACATGAAGAGCTGTATTGACGAGTTGTAGCACTAGGGAGGTTGAGAACCACTGCTTTAAGTCTTCATTCTTATCTCTCCTTTCATTAATGCCTAGAGCTGAATGTTCATGTGCATATGCACTGTCCATCTTGTACATTTGTTTATTGAATTTCATTTTAATACTAGCATAGTGGGTATAAAATAGAATCTGGTGTCCTAATCATAGTGTCCCCTTTTGGATTTTCTATTTTACTTATTTTATAGTATAAAATACTCATACCATAAAAATTTATTATTTTCCCAAGAGAGTGGTATATACCTGTTATCTCAGTACTCAAGAGGTTGAGGCAGAGAATTACCACAAGTTCAAGGCCACCCTAATCTATGTAGCAAATATCCTGGCAAACCAAAACTACTTAGCAAAACTTTGTCTCAAAAAGCCAGTCAAACCAAAAAATACCATTGTTCAGGGTAGACAGGCTAGACCAAGTAATGGAAGCAGGGCCACTAAGCCTAGAGATTTGAATTCAGTCTCTAGCCCTCAGGTGGCAGAAAGAGAGAGCTGAATTCTGCATGCTGCCCTTTTGACTTTTGCCTGTGTGCTGTGGCACATGAGTATACACACATAGATATATAAAATAAGTATAACAAAAAAACCCTGCTCTTGCTGGGCAGTGGTGGCTCACACCTTTAATCCCAGCACTTGGGAGGCAGAGGCAGGTGGATTTCTGAGTTCGAGGACAGCCAGGGCTACACAGAGAAACCCTGTCTCAAAAAACAAAAAACAAAAAAAAACCGGAAAAACCAACAAACAAAAAACCCAAAACCCTGCTCTTGTAAAGATTTAAGTGTGTGTTTTAGTAGTTTTAAGTATTTAAGTGTTTATGGCTATCACTGATCTCATCTCTACTGTCTTTGCCTACCTGTAAACCTATGTCGATTAAGCAGTAATTTCTTATTTCCTTTTGCCTCTAGCCTCTGGAAAACACAAATCTTTATTTGCCAAATACTTGATGTAACCGGAAACCATGCAGTATATGACCTTACATGCTTGGCTTCTTTCATTCATCATAAAAAGTCCAGGTTCATCCACAGTGTAACATATCAGTGCTTCGTGTGTGTGTGTGTGTGTGTGTGTGTGTGTGTGTGTGTGTGTGTGTGTGTTTGTGTCTAAAAAATTCTCTGTATATTTCATTTTGGTTCTTGCTCATCTGTTGTTGGATTTTAGGGTATTTTCACCTTTTAGCTGCCCTCAGCTACAGAGTTATAAACATTCATGTACATTTTTGTTTGAATTGCATGTCTTGTTTTCATTACTATAGGACATATGTCCAAATTGATTTACTGGGTTATACTGGTTATTCAGAAACCTGGTTTTATGTGGTCTGTAAACTAAGATTAGATTGTACAGTTTTAAATTACTGATTAAAACATACCTCTTAATACACAACATGGAATTCAGATATGTATCTTTTAGATATTTATATCCACTGTTTTCTAATCACACTGTTGATGTATCATTAATGATTGATTTATACTCTTAAAACAACTGAGTTGTTTTCTCAGAAACCACATGGACTGCAAAGCTTAGAATTACCAAGGATTTGCTGACCCCAGCACAGTCAGTTCATTGTTTTAATAGCTGTTTCTCTTAGGTCGTTGAAAATGTGTTTACTTTCCTGTTAGATTGAGGTTCCACTTAGGGGTATAACTAAATTTTATCAGGTACAGGTTTGTGATGTTGAGTTCTGCAAATTCAGTGTGTTTGGTGTTGGTGTCTGAAAAATGTGTATGGTTATGACTAGGACCTCTTCTTCTTCTCTCTCTTTTTTTTTTTTTTTTTTCGAAACAGGGTTTTTCTGGATCGCTCTGGCTGTCCTGGAACTCACTCTGTAGTCCAGAATGGCCTTGAACTCAGAAATCTAGTTGCCTCTGCCTCCCAAGTGCTGAGATTAAAGGCGTGCGCCACCACCGCCCGACGGACCTCTTCTTATAATTTATTTTTCTCATAAAATGTGATTTCAGAGGTTTTTTGTTTTTGTTTTTGTTTGAGATAGGGTTTCTCTGTAGCCCTGGCTGTCCTGGAACAAGCTCTGAAGACCAGACTGGCCTTGATCACAGAGATCTACCTGCCTCTACATCCTGAGTGCTGGGATTAAAGGCCTGGGGAACCACTGCCTGGCCTCTTACTAGTTTCTTACTAAGTCACTCAGAATAACATTATTGATAATGCTTATAGTTTATTCTCAAAAACCAAATAACACACTGATGTGTCTCCCAGGTGCTGCCATATTGGGGAAATCCTCACGATCGAAAAGTGATCCGGAGATTCTGGAGTCAGGTAACCTCAGGCTATCTCTCGCTCACTCTCGCTCTCTTGCTTGCTCTTACTCTTGCTCCTCCTCACTCTCCTATCCTCTTGCTCTGTCATTCTCTTTGGCCTGAGTAAGTCTTCATGCATACAAAATCTATAGTACATTTCTGGATATGGGGCAAATATATTTTTATTTTGATAAAATGTTTTTCCTGTACAGGCAATCATTTGGACTTTAAAAAGAGACTTTTTTCTTTAAGATTTACTTTAAAAAAAAATTAATGTGTATTTGTATGTGTATATGTACAACAGATCTATGCAGGATCCTTAAGAGGCTAGAAGGGAGGGCATCAGATCCTTTTGACCTAGAGTTACAAGTTATTCTGAGCTACAATGCAAGCTCCTATGTGGTCTAACCACTGAGCTTTCTCTCTAGTCACACCTTCCTTTTTCTTTCATGAACTGTAGATTAGTTGATAGGAAATGTTTTAAAAACATTGAACATTTGTGTTTTACCTCTGCACATCTTTTGGTCACATAGATGGAAGAATGTTTATTCTTCACCTTTCTTTTAAAGGACTGCTCATACTTCATTACCCTTTTAAAGACAAGATCTCACTCTGTAGACCAGGCTGACCTCAAACCCGGAGATCCTTCTGCCTTTTCCTCCCCAGTACTGGGACTGAAGATGTGCACCACAACTCCAGGCTTCCTTCATTACCTACTGGAGAGATGGTTCAGTGGGTGCTGAGCAAGCTTGATAATGTGCATTCAATCCCTGGAACCAACAATGGAAGGAAAGAACCAACTCTGCAAAATTCCCCTTTTACCCACATGTATATGCTTACTTATATTTACACATATGTGTACATCAAAAAGAAAAAAATGGTTCGCTGGGCAGTGGTGGCGCACACCTTTAATCCCAGCACTTAGGAGGCAGTGGCAGGCGGATTTCTGAGTTCGAGGCCAGCCTGGTCTACAGAGTGAGTTCCAGGACAGCCAGAGCTATACAGAGTAACCCTGTCTCGAAAAAAACCAAAAAAATAAAAATAGTTCTTGAAAATTTTGACAATGTTTTTCCCTGTTTTTCTTCTTATATTTGTAGAAGACCTTATACACTCAGGATGCCCCCTTCCATGTGGTCATCACTAGCTACCAGCTAGTGGTACAGGATGTCAAGTATTTCCAGCGGGTCAAGTGGCAATATATGGTACTGGATGAAGCTCAGGCACTGAAGAGTAGTTCCAGGTAATATGCATAATAGAAACTAGTCTCATGGGTGGAAGTCTATACATAGAATTAGCAAAGGCCAGAAATTTCAGAATGTAACATAGAATGTAACATAGCATCGGCTATGCCTCAGTTATTTGCCTGACCAGAATGGAGAAATTCTTATTTATACTTTTTCTTTGAGACTCAAATATCATGCTTAGAATATATTGATTTTTGTCCTCAATATTAATCTTCTCAAATAATGGTTATAACTTTGTTCCTCTTCTTCCTCCTCCTTTTCTTCCTCTTCCTCCTCCTCCTCCTCCTCCTCCTCCTCCTCCTCCTCCTCCTCCTCCTCCTCTTCCTCCTCCTCCTCTTCTTGTTCTCTTTTCCTTTTTAAAGGTAAGAAACTATAAAGCCAAAAAGGTCTCCCTCTTTACCTATTTGTGGATTTTTTTCCCTAAGCCATAAAACCATTGGACTTGATGAGTCTCACAGTTCTGCTGGGATTTTTACCTTCATTCTGTTAAAGTATATTTTTAATTGTGTGCATGATACAGTATATGATTTTTTTTTTAAGAGTTATTTATTTTATGTATGTGAGTACATTGTAGTTCTCTTCAGACATACCAGTAAATGGCACAAGATCACATTACAGATGGTTGTGAGCTACCATGTGGTTGCTGGGAATTGAACTCAGGACCTCTGGAAGAAAGTCAAGTGCTCTTAACCACTGAGGCATCTCCCAGTATATGATTCTTAAGTATTATTTGGAAAGCATTTTTAGAAATGTTAGGTCTTAGTATAATTACAGAAGACTTATTGTCAACTTATAATTTGTAACTCATTTCTTGAACAGTGTTCGTTGGAAGATTCTCTTACAGTTCCAGTGTCGGAATCGGCTTTTGTTAACTGGAACCCCCATTCAGAATACCATGGCAGAGGTAGGCACTAGTCAAGGTAATGGTGTAATCTTCGTAAGACACCTGTCCCTGCACTGGACCTCTGTCATTCTGTACAAATTTATATTTACTATTGTAGAAGGATTACATTGTAGCTTCCTAAGTGTCTTGTAGACAGCATTCTTATTTTATTATTTATTAATTATAATGTTCCTTTTGTTTCCTTAATAAATATTGAGCACATTAGGAAATGTTGCCCATCTAATACAGATAACTTTTTACTTCAAAATTGGAAAATGATAGTCTCTCACACCAAAGGGCCTCAATTTTTTTTCTTTAGAATTTATTATAATAGGGGTCAGAAAACTTTCTGTAAAAGAGGAAATAGTATTTTACATTTCAGAGACAGTACATTTCACACTGTTAACAATTGCTTGATTTTGCTTATGCAGTGTGCAAGCAGTCATAAGTAGAGTGTAAATGAATGGCTATGGCTATGTTCCCATAAAACTTTATTCATGAAAACATAAGACCAATCAGATAGTGTCATAGGCTGTAATTGTCTAGCCCTTGCTTGAGGGCTATTATCAGCTAGTTAATACTACTATAAAACTGTTCAGTTGTGGAATCAGTTGTATGACTGTCATCTTTAAAATTATTATACTATAAAATCTGAGCAGTGTTTGTACTTCTAAATTTGTAGTTTGCAATTAATTGAGAAATCATCATTTTTTGTTATGTATTAGGGTTCATTGAGCAAGCATGTATTTGTATTCATTCTTTGTCTTATAAACACACATTCATTTGTTAACCCGCTCCCCGAACCTTAATATATAGTCACACAGTATCATTTTATGGCACTGTATCTGTTTCATATTTTTCTTTTGTTTTAAGCTCTGGGCTCTGCTACATTTCATTATGCCAACATTATTTGATTCGCATGAAGAATTTAATGAATGGTTTTCCAAAGACATTGAAAGTCATGCTGAAAACAAATCTGCTATTGATGAGAGTAAGTACTGCTATGGCTTTCCTCTTTTTGTGTAGCGTTTTAAGACTCTAACCCAGATTTCACACTACAGCCCAGAATGGCCTGGGATTCACTATGTAGTGTGAAGGCCTCAAACAGATATTTCCAGGTTCAGTTTCCCAAGTGCTGAGCTTACAGCTGGGAGCCACACACCTGGTTCTGAATTTTGTTTTCAATCTGTTAGTATGGGCAACTATGTACATTTTTTTCTGTGTGAAGAATTTCTCTTTTAGTATACCTACAAGAGTGAGGGTAAAACTGTTAGAAAGTAGTTAATATACTGGTAATAAAGTAGCTAAATGCTCTGAGTTAAAAAGACTAGAACACTTGACAATCTAAGCAAGATATATAAATCTTAATAAAATACTACATTTTGGTTTGTAGCCATTCTGCTGTCTTAGGTAGGATTCTATTGCAGTAGAAACACCATGACCAAGGCAACTCTTATAAAGGACAACATTTAGTTGGGGTTGCCACAGTTTCAGAGGTTCAATCCATTATCATCATGGCAGGATGCATGTCAGGATGCAAGCAGGCATGGTGCTTGAAGAGTTCTGCTTCTTTGTCCTTAGGCAGCAGCAGCAGCAGGAGGTTGTCTTACAGGATGTAGCTTGAGTTCAGGAGACCTCAAAGCCCACCTACACAGTGCCTTCTACAAAACCATAAATACTCCAATAAGACTATACTTCCAAGGATTGAAACACATGAATCTAAGGGGGCCAAACCTATTCAACCCACCACATTCCCTTTGACATAATCAATCAAAATTATATTCAAATGGAAATCATATAACAGGTCATGTTTTTTCATTTTTGTTATTCTTTAAATAAAAGTCAAATATTAGAGGTTATCTCTTATTTTTCCATCTATATTAGAATTAAAAATTTTTTTCTTTTAATCTTTCGAATTATTGGTTGGGAATGTGCATGCTGAAGTAAGCTTGTGGATGCTGTAGGGTAATATGGACTTCTTTTTTTCTTTGTTTTACTCTTGTGTGGGTTCTGGGGAAATTGGACTGTGGTCACAAGGTTTGATTGGAAAGCATACTCCTCTCCTGAACCATTTCATTAGCCTTAGAATTGGTTTCCTTCACAAACATTTTTAACCTTGGTTGTTGATCGTTTTGTACTATTTGCCTAATATTAAGAATTTGCCACATTGCTATTTTACTTTATTTGTGGTTTTTTGAGATAAGATTTGTCTCTGTAGTCCTGGCTATCTTGCAACTCACTCTTTTGACTAGCCTTGCCTTCAACTCAGAGATCTTCCTACCTCCATTTTTCAAGTGCTGGCATTAAATCACCATTCCCTGGATGCTGTTGCCTATTATGTAGACATAACTTGACATCTACTAATTGTAAGGAAAATTAAGTAGGATCTGGAGAGATGGCTCAGTAGTTAAGAGCCCTGGTTGCTCTTTTAGAGGATCTGGGTTCAATTTCCAGAATGCACATGGCAACTTCCAATTGTCTGTAACATCAGTCCCTTGGGATATGACACCCCTTCCTGACCACATTAAACACTACATTATGCACATGGTGCTCAGACATGCCTTCAGCCAAAACACCTATATACCGTAAAATCAATAGATTCTGTAAGTATAATTTTGGGGAAATGGTGTCCTGGTAGCTTTCTGTTGCTGTGGAAAATTTCATGACCAAAAGCAGTTTGGGGAGAAAGGGTTACATGTTCCAGTTGTAGACCATTGTAGATCTCAGAAGAGAAGCAGAAGCAGATACTGAAACATAGATCATGGAGAAACACTGCTTTCTGGCTTGCTTTCATGGTTTTTTTTAGCTGCCTTCCTGTTTTACCCAGCACTGCCTCCCCAGGGGTACCACTGTCCACAGTGGGCTGGGGCTTCCTTAATTAGTAATTCAGAAAATGTAGCCATGTGTTGTGGTGCATGGCTTTAATCCCAGCACTCAGGAGGCAGAGGCAGGTGGATCTCTGAATTTGAGGCCAACCTGATCCATAGAGTGAGAGTGACAGTCCTCTCTCTCCAAGGGATGATACTTTTATCAGGCTGATTAAAAACTACATAGTGTACTCTGGGAGTTCCTTGATACAATCTCCCAGGTAGGCTCTGACAGTGGGTTCTGATGTTAACAGAGTCTGTATGAGGTGCTTGTTTTTCTACTTTGGAACAAGTTCATTCTTTTCGAGAATCATTGAGCTTAGTGGCATTTGGAGGGTGGTGTTTAGGAGAGAGGAAGGTGTTTATTTTGATTGTCTTAAATCAGTATGTGGTAAATTATTTATGGATTTCATGTTTCAGATCAACTCTCTCGTTTACATATGATCTTGAAACCATTTATGCTGAGAAGAATCAAAAAAGATGTAGAAAATGAATTGTCTGACAAGGTAAGAAATAAAGTCTTTTTTTTTTTTTTTAATATTCCAGATGGGGTTTCTCTGAAGAAATAAAATCTGAATGAGTTTGAATCTTATTAGATACCAACTTAAGGTTCTTCACAGGATATTTCCTTGATACATATTTAATTGAAGGATAATTAGTTTGATTGAAAAGATCTTTGCACTTGAACAGTCATAGGGGACCTAACCTAGGCAAAGTAACATTATTTCGCTTTTGTTAACAAGCCTCCTCCTCCAGTTGATTTTGTTTCGTTTTGTTTTGTTTTGTTTTGTTTTGTTTTGAGACAGGATTTCTCTGTGTAGCCCTGGCTGTCCGGGAACTCACTCTGTAGACCAGGCTGGCCTCGAACTCAGAAATCCACCTGCCTCTGCCTCCCAAGTGCTGGGATTAAAGACGTGCGCCACCACTGCCCGGCTGCTTTGTTTCATTTTTATACAGGGTCTTAACACTGTAAGCTAGGTTAGCCTGGAACTCATGTAGTATAGGGTGACCAAACTCTGAATAATCTTCCTGCCTGTTGAGATTATAGGTATGAGCCATCGTGCCTGGCTGCATTTTTATTGATGGAGAGTTTAAAACATTACAAAATTAGAATAATGTAATAACTCTACTTGTGCCCATGTTACAGCATAAGTAGTTATCAACTCTTGGCCATCCCTAACTTTTCATGTATTTTGAAACAAATAGTTTCATGGAGATCTCTCCATAGTTTTATTTTCCTTTGAAACAAGGTCTCACTGTGTAGACCAGGCTGAGGTTGGCTCCAGAACATGGAGAGTTTCTTGCTTTTGCAGAACTCCAGGTACTGGGATTAATTATGCCCTGCAGATTTGGTCTCTTTTAAAGTCAGGTATTATTATCTTTGAGCAAATGAATGATAATATTGTTAACCAATTTAGTGTGTTGTAGAAAAAAAAAAAAAAACCCTCTTTCTCCTTGATGTACTACGTAGTGGTTGTTATATACTTAGGGGCCTTTCACAGTTGGCACTTGAATATGGGTGTGGGAATATTTGGAAATTTCTGTGAAAGGTAATCTTAAAACTGGAAAGATTGGCCAGATGTGGTTGTGGTTACTCCCAGCACTTGGGAGGCAGGGGCACATGGATCTCTGAGTTCGAACCCAGCTTGGTCTACAGATCCAGTTCCAGAACAGACAGAGCAATCTTGTCTTAGATACGACACAGGCAAATCTTGTCTCAGATAAGGAAAAAAAAATAAAAGAAGTGGAAAATATTATTCATGGAGAACATCTAGTGTGTGAAATGAGAAATGGGTCATTGGAACATTGTTTTCGAGATGATTGTCCATATTACAGGATTATAGAAATAATTCTGGTAAGGATTGTTTTTCAGTCATCATTATCTGGTTTGTATGTGCAATTTAAGTTTATACTGGCTTTTCTTCACCTGATTTTCACAAATATATAAAAATGTTTTGTTTCAAAATTTTCTTTTCTTTTAGATTGAGATTCTAATGTACTGCCAATTGACCAGCCGACAAAAACTCTTATATCAGGCACTAAAGAATAAAATTTCCATTGAGGACTTACTGCAGTCTTCAATGGGCTCTACACAACAAGCACAGAACACCACCAGCAGCCTCATGAATTTAGTCATGCAATTCAGGAAGGTAAGACTTAGATCATTTGCTTTGATGTTGTTTTTATTGACCTGCTTCATGGAGAGGACTCTAGGCTTGATGCCAGATAGAGCACTAACGATGAAAATGGGAAGGTAAATATGCAGGAAGCTTAATGTTCAGCAGTGATGTCTACAGATGACAATGTTGTCTTACCATTTCTCTTCTTAGGTGTGTAATCATCCAGAGTTATTCGAACGGCAAGAAACGTGGTCTCCATTTCATATTTCTCTAAAGCCATATGAAATTTCAAAGTTTATCTATCGTCATGGACAGATCAGGGTCTTCAACCATTCTAGAGATAGGTGAGCAAATAGTTAACATCTGGTGGTGCTGCATGGTTTTGTAATTTGGCTCAATAGGCACATTATTTTCAGTAGAGCTAGGGATTGAGTTCAAGGTCTCATGCTTATTAAGTGAGTGATCTACTACAGAGCTTTATCCCTAGTGCAGCAGGTAAATTTAATGATGAATATGTGAATGTCTAATAAAGAGATATTTAAACAAATGGTGAATAACTATTGAGAGTGCTTATGGGGGGGTGTTGGAATAATACTATTAAGGCTCCCATTAGATGGCCTTAAGCACCTTAGCCATTTCTATTACCTACCTGTGTACAGGTTTGTGTTTGCACCAAAAGTCAATAGTTAAAATACTAAAATGCCTTGCTATACTTAAAGTGACTTAGAGTTGCACTTACTACAGAACTGAGACTATTACTTTTTGGTTAAATTTACTCTTTTGATAGTGTCTGTATTTAAAAAATTGAAATAGTCACTAAGCTAATATGCTAGAGATCATATTCATAAATTGACATATGGTTCATTACATATCTATAAGTTAGGATACTTCTGGTCCAGACTTTCTATTTGCTCATAAATGAATATCTGTATGCCAGCTTTCGAGAGCTATGGACTTTGAAAGTTCAAAGCTTTGTTATAAAAATATTCATCAGCATGACCTACTGAAGCTAAAATTGAAGATCATTTAACAGATTTGAACAAGAGAAACAGACCAGAGTTGTGCTTTTGTTTAGGATAGAATTGATTTTCTGACTTTGTCATGATTTGCAAGGTCATATGACAAAGAACTTTTTTATGTGTAGAAATAGTCTTAAGATTTTTTTAATTTGGAGCCTCCAGTTTAGTTAACTTTCCAGTGTTTTTATTTCTCTTTAGAGTTACTTTAATTACTTGTTTTATAGGTGGTTGAAGGTTCTTCTTTCTCCATTTGCACCAGACTATATCCAGCAGTCTCTCTTCCATAGAAAAGGTAGGAGTTTTGATCTTTGAAAGGAAAGTGTTTCTGGGATTTACCAGCGTGTCCTTAGTTTTGCCTGTGGACAGGTTTTGTTTTGAACTAGTAATGGTTTGGGCTTTTATTTAGTTTAAAAATAAGATTGTTAAATTAGTGGCTAGGGAGGTGACTTAGAATGGAACATTAGCATTTGCTGCACTAGTGTGAGAACTAGAGCTCAGATCTCTGCAACCCAGGTAAGTGCTGCCTGTGGTGGCCCTCCTGTCATCCTGGTGCATGGGTGGCAGAAACAGGATCCCTAAGGGTCAGGATTGCTCTTTGATTTTTTTCCAGGTATTAATGAAGGAAGCTGTTTTTCTTTCCTTCGATTTATTGATGTCTCGCCAGCAGAAATGGCAAACCTCATGCTTCAGGGACTTTTGGCCAGGTGAGTAGCTTGCTTTGATAGAAGAGTATTGGGAATAGGCAGGAACCAAGTGTAATGATGAAAGTTAAATATTTAGTATTACACCATTTGGGCCCCTTTTCCCACTATTAGTAATTTTTTTATGAGCTAAGAAGGATAGTGATACATACCTGTAATCTAAGCACTTGGGAGGCTGAGGCAGGGGGATTGGTTGTTGGAAGCAGGTTACTGCTACATGAAATGTAGTCCCACCCATCAATAAAAAAGAATTATGGGCTGGAGAGATGGCTCAGTGGTTAAGAGCACTGACTGCTCTTCCAGAGGTCCTGAGTTCAATTCACAGCAACCACATGGTGGCTCACAACCATCTGTAATGGGATCTGATGCCCTCTTCTGGTGTGTCTGAAGACATTGACAGTGTACTCATATACATAAAATACGTAAATAAATAAATCCTTTTTTTTTTAAATTTAAAGAATTACTTTTATTTTTCTGTCTCTGTGTGTGTGTGTGTGTTATAGATATGCTTGCTATTACATCGAGCATTCTAGAAAATTTAACTCTGCATTTTTGTTTGCAAAATGGCTTTCACTGATTTTATTATGTTTTTGAATTTACTTATAACTTTTTAACAAATGTTACTTGATGTTTTGCCTGCATGTATGTCTGTGTGAGGGTGTTATAGACAGGTGTGAACTGCCATGAAGGAGGTAGGAATCGTATTTGGGTCCTCCGAATGAGCAGTCAGTGCTCTTAACTGCTGAGCCTTCTCTCCAGCCCCTATTACAGTGTTTTGTTTTTTGTTTTTAAGATTTATTTAGGGTGCTAGAGAGATGGTTCAGTGGTTAAGAGCTCTTCTGACTGCTCTTCTGAAGGTCCTGAGTTCAAATCCCAGCAACCACTCTTCTGGTGTGTCTGAAGACGGCAGCAGTGTACTTACATATACTAATAAATAAATCCTATAAAAAAAAGATTTATTTAATTATTTTATGTATATGAGTACACTGTAGCTGTACAGTTGATTGTAAACCTCCATGTGGTTGTTGGGAATTGAATTTTTTTTTTTAAGGACCTCTGTTCGTCTGGTCAACCCCGCTCACTCCTGTTAACTCTGCTTGCTCAGTTCTTGCTTGCTCTGGCCCAGAGATTTGTTTGTTATCATACATAAGTACAGTGTAGCTGACTTCAGATGCACCAGAAGAGGGCGTCAGATCATCTTATGGATGGTTGTGAGCCAACATGTGGTTGCTGGTATTTGAACTCAGGACCTCTGGAAGAACAGTCGGTGCTCTTACTCATTGAGCCATCTTGCCAGCCTTATTATGGTGTTTTTAATGTAATAGATAACTCATTAGGAATTATTGTCTCAGCCAGGCGGTGGTGGTGCACTCCTTTAATCCCAGCACTTGGGAGGCAGAGGCAGGCGGATTTCTGAGTTCGAGGTCAGCCTGGTCTACAGAGTGAGTTCCAGGACAGCCAGGGCTACACAGAGAAACCCTGTCTTGAAAAAAAACAA
>JADRCD010224089.1:0-17250 GCA_019843815.1 Montemys delectorum | reverse complement strand
CTCAGGCTTTGTAGCTGTAGGTTTCATTCTGTCCTTTTGAGAGGCGGCTGGGGAGCACCGATGATGCTCTGCTTTATCCATTCACAGATGGGTAGGTTTTTGCTTTTTCATGAAATTGTTACAAACCACAGCTCATGCTTTGTCAGCAACACATTCTCTAGGAACTCGCTACTGGTGCTAACGAATTGTTTCACATTGTGTTACAGATGTTCAAAGCAAAGGAACAGAAAGTTAGTCCTAGAGAAATTGCAGAAAACATTACCAAACACCTGCCGAACAATGACTATATTGACAAAGTTGAAATTGCAGGCCCTGGTATGATATGCTATCTTTCTTAATAGCTATATTGATGAGTGCTTTTTGAGGCTTAAAATGGATTAAAACGTAAGTCCTGGGTCTGAGGGTGTAACTCAGTGGTAAAGTGCTTTCCAAACATATGTCCTAACATGGCCACTAAAATTAATTTAAAAAAATTAAAAAAAAAAATAGTGGCACATGCCTATGATCCTGTCTCCTCAGGAGGTGGCATGGTGTGTACAGGCCAGCCCAAGCATTCAGTGAGCATCTGTCTCAAAATAGAATTTGAAATGGGTGTGTAGCTCATTAGTAGAGGGCTTACCTAGCATGGAGAGGCCCCAGATTCAAGCCAACACTACTTCCCAACCCACACAAAAAAACTTCTATGTAGTGAGCCAAGAAGTTAACAATAACCTGGATTGTGAATTAGGAGCTGACATTTGGCACCCTGTCCTTGGATGGGTTTCTTTGCCTTCCTTCCACTGATTTGGGTTTTCGTCAGAAAAGGGCAAGTAATGGCTGAGCCTACAAAGAAGGCCCTTCATTTGTGAAAGAAGTGGACGGGCTGGAGTAAGCAGCCGGCTTCAGGATAGGTTTGAAATAGATGCTAAGGCAAGTATTTTCCGAAGGGCTTGAGTACCGGTCTGGATTCCTGTTAGACTCCTAAAGAGTTTTGCCACAGCTATATCACTCTAGTACTGGCATAAGTGAAATGGAGAAAATTCTTCATCCAAGTGGGAGGCTGATCATTTTTACTCCTTCCCCTCTTTTAGGTTTCATTAATGTGCACTTGAGAAAGGACTTTGTGTCAGAACAGTTAACCAATCTCCTAGTGAATGGCGTTCAGCTCCCTGTGCTTGGAAAGAATGAAAAGGTATCTGTGCATCCTGCACTAGTGCTTCAGTGTAGACCTGCAAGTGCTGTCGTTGCCTTCCCTGGGTGTTGAGATCAGGGGTGTAACTGGCAGGCAGACTTCTGATGTGCTTTATAATTTAATCTTATCCCATAGGCATTTAAGGCTCATAACTGATACTTATGCAGATATTGCTGAATAGTATACTTGAATTGTAATTTGTATAAGTTAATTTGATTCTTTATCAGTTAATATGCTGTTAGAGCCACAAGAAAATCTAGTATACGTGAATTATAACCTAGACTAATATTTAAGTCTAACATTACTAAGTGTTAGCATAGTAAAGCATATGCCCTCTTCTAAAAGTTTTTTTTTTGTCTTTTAGGTTATAATTGACTTTTCCTCTCCCAACATAGCTAAAGAGATGCATGTTGGCCACCTCAGGTCAACCATCATCGGAGAAAGTATGAGCCGCCTCTTTGAATTTGCAGGATACAATGTGCTAAGGTACGTTCTCTTGCATTTGTTTGGAAATTTCTATAAAAAAATGATATATCCCATTTTTGAAGTATCTACAACACTGAACTCAAAGCTCAGTTCTGTTTTGTAGTCACTTACCCAGTAAGCTTTTCAAAATATATCCTGGGGGCTGGGAAGATGGCTGCCGATCTTGCTGAAGACCCAAGCTCAGTTCCTAATACTCACACCGTATGACTCACAGCTGTCTGTAATTCCTGCTCCAGAGGCGCCAGTGTTCCTATCTGGTTTCCACAGATTCTGTGTGCATGTGCACAAACCCACAATTATACACATGTATGCATGAATAAAATGGATCTTATAAAAATATACCTTGGTCTCCATCTGAACTTTTTTTATATCCTTCTTATAAGTTTCCAGTGGAACCAAGGATACATCTCTATTCATTACACAGATTTTTTTTTTCAAAGATTTACTTTATTTCTATGAGTACACTGTAGCTGTCTTCAGACACCAGAAGAGGACATCAGATTCCATTACAGATGGTTGCAAGCCATCATGTAGTTGCTGGGAATTGAACTCGGGACCTCTGGAAGAGCAGTCAGTGCTCCTGACTGCTGAGCCATTGCTCCGGCCCCAGAATTTTTTTTCCTAAGATTTATTATTAATAATAAGTAACTACAACAAAACCAGTGCATTCCGGCAAAGGCCTTTAATCCCAGCACTAGAGAAGTAGATCTCTGAGCTTGAGGCCAGCCTCGTCTACTAGTGAATTCTAGAACACCCAGAACTACATCATGAGACCTTGTCGTAAGATAATAGAAAGCAACAAAAAAGATTTATTTATTTATTTTTATTTTTACATTCCTACATGAGTTTATGTGCATGTAGTGTCCATAGAGGCTAGAAGAGGGCATTGGATCTACCTGTAACTGTATAGTTAAAGGCAATTGTGAACTGCCACTCTGGGAACTGAACCCAGAGTGTATCCTTAGCTGCTGAGCCATCCAGCCACCCTCCTCAGAGTACCTCATATATAACAAGAACTTACCACCTAGTAGTCAGCAAGGCCTAGCAAGAAATAGACATGCTGGGCTTTGGAGACCATGGTATAAACTTGGGATTCTGTTGTAAGTAGTGGAGCAGTATAATCTAAAAGATTGTTCTGGTAGTAGTAAAGAAGCTCGGTACGGGAAGAAAGCATGGTGATAAGCGAGCTGTCCTCAGAGAAGGTCTGTGGTGTTCCATTAGTTAGAGGCAGAGAGGGAAGGATGTGACACATTGGCATTTTGGAGCCATTTATCTTAAGTCCCCTACACTAGTTGATTAAAAGGCACATTTTTTTTTCCTTCCTTCTGTCTTTCCTTCTTTTATTACGTGTACTTCTTTGCTATGTATTTTATTACTTATTGGGGAATGATGCTTATAAAAGTCCTTGCAGGGACTCAGGTCTTTATGCTTGGTGACAGTGACTATTGGCTGTGATGTTCTTGGTTAGCTGTATTATACACAGTTTATAGCCCATTGATTAGAACTTTATTTATTCAGTAAGTAAGTTCTCACCATATTCCGCCTGTTACTGGTTACCCAGAATTGAATGGATGTAAGAGCCCAGAGCTTCACCTTGCCAGGTAGCAATGCAGTTGAGGAAACAGCTATATAAACAACTTTTACCAAGGAGATAGGTAGGCACTTCAGTGTTAGTGGCTTCTAATGGAATATAGTTTTAATCTTTACGATTATTTTAATCCCTGTTCTCTGATTGGTTATTAGGTTAAACCACGTAGGAGATTGGGGGACCCAGTTTGGCATGCTCATCGCTCACCTGCAAGATAAATTTCCAGATTATCTGACAGTTTCGCCTCCTATTGGGGATCTTCAGGCCTTTTATAAGGTTTGGCACCATTGTATTACTGTATATCTGTCACCCATTTCCCAAAGGAAGTTCCACATTTGAATTTACTGTGTACTAAAATTTTGAATTTAACAAATTGGGCTAGAGAGATGGTTCGTTGATTTAAAGCACATATTGCTCTTCCAGAGGACCTGAGGTCTATTCGCAGTACCCACAACAGGTGACTCAGAATTGCTTCTCACTCTAACCTTAGGGATCTGATGCCCTCTTCTGACCTCCAAGGGCATTGTACTCAGGCACACAACCATACCTAATTTAAAATACAATCTTTAAAAGAAAGATAAATGCTTGCCAAAGTTTACCTAACATTAAGAGCACTGACTGCTCTTCCAGAGGTCCTGAGTTCAATTCCCAGCAACCACATGGTGGCTTACAACCATCTATATTGGGATCTGATGCCCTTCTGTGTGTCTGAAGACAACTACAGTGTACTTATATACATAAAATAAATAAATAAATAAATCTTTTTAAAAGAATGTTATCTAACAAATACAGAAGTTTCCACATACAATAGATACATTGAAAATGTACTGTATAAATGCTGATTCACAGAGTTCACTGGCTTGAAAAACTGAATTCTAGCCAGGCAGTGGTGGCGCACGCCTTTAATCCTAGCTCTCGGGAGGCAGAGGCAGGCGGATTTCTGAGTTCAAGGCCAGCCTGGTCTACAAAGTGAGCTCCAGGACAGCTAGGGCTATACAGAGAAACCCTGTCTCAAAAAACCAAAAAAAAAAAAAAAAAAGAAAAAGAAAAACTTAATTCTAACCAGGCAGCAGTGGTACATGTCTTTAATTCCAGCAGGGATGGGGATGGGGGGCTGGGGTTGGGGGCTGGGGTTGGGAGGCAGGTGGATCTCTTAGTTCCAAGCTAGCTTGATTTACAAAGCAAGTTCCCCAGGCAGACAGGGCAGCAGAGAAACCCTGTCTGGAAAAAACAAAAGAACAGGGGGGAAAAAAAGACTGAATTTTTTTGTGTGTGTTTGTGTGCTCTTCGATCCATCTTGCTTGTTTTGTGTGCTTGTAAACAACCACACTGGTCTGTGGCTTTCAAGTGTGGACATAGAAGTAGTTGTCCTCCACTGCTTTACGTGTCCTTGCTTTGTTTATTGGTGTATGTTAGAATTCAAGTTCTAGCATATTACCTGTTATACATTGTTGTGTAAGTACAGTCTGGTTTCTTCTGAAATGGGATCTCTCTGTAGCCTGGGCTAACCTAAAACCCACCGTCTCCCAGGCTAGCCTTAAACTCATGGCAGTTTTCTCGGAGCCACCACACCTGTCTAAAAAAACAAGTAGGGGGTGGGGTTTGTTTTGGTTTTCTAAAATTGACATTTTGATGTTTATTTACTGTGTGTAGAAGAGGGGTGGGTTGTGCTTGTATGTAGAGGGCCAAGCACACCCACATGGGGTCTGGGAGTTGGACCATCTTGCAGAGCAGTTTTTGAAATACAAACCTATGCCTGGGTGTGGAGGCAAATGCCTAACTCAGCACTGGGGGGGAGTGGAGGCAGAAGGATCAGGAGTTAAAAGTCATCCTCAGCTTAAGGGATGAGTCTGACTCCAGCCCTGTCTTAAAGGACAAACATAAGAATGAATAGACAAATTAATTCACCAGGGATTTTTCAGTCTTCCTTGACTCTTTGATCCATATACAACTATTAATCATTAATCTATTATACTTAACATTTTATTATTTCGTTGCATGGCTACATTCTTTTCATTCATTCATTTTTTTATTTTGGTTTTCAGGACTGGGTTGGATGGTTACTTTTAATGGAGTACCGCTGAATTGGCATACCAAAATTTTTATTCAACTGCTATAAATTTTGTGTGGCTCTTTCCCAGAAAGCACCATTGTACATATAGGGGTGTGTTTTCAAAGTTGTTTTTCTTACGATAAATGAACAAAGAGTTAGATTACTGGATTAAAAAGCAAACATCTGCTTTTTATCCAGTGCCTTCTAGGAAATTTTTGAAAACTAGTGAAATAACTATAGAATTAAAAAAATAATTGTGTTAGTATTGCCTTTGGATGTAATGAAACAAGTTTGCTAATATAAGTGTGATTTTCCAGTACATTGCTGAAATGTACTGATTTGGTAATGAGATCAGCTTTCCAGTATTTCCTAAAGTTCATTCATTTGTGTGCCTGGAGTGTGGGGCGATGCACATACCTGTACTGATGCACATACCTGTACTGGTACCCAAGAAAGCAAGAAGATAGCTGTGGGAGTCAGGTTTCTGCTACCATGTGGGTCCTAGGTATTGAACTCACTCAGTAGCTCCTTTACCAACTAAACCATCTTACCAGCCCCAGTTGTTCTTGATAGATATATTTGCAAAGAAAAGCCTGGGACCATACCCTGAAGTGAGCATGTACCACCAAAATAAAAAACTGAAGGTTTTTGTGGTTTGATTTTTTTTTTTTCTTTTTTTTTACATCTTTGGTCCCCTTGTGGTTTGATTTTGATTTGGGGGCAGTATATAGACCAGGCTGACCTGTAAACTTGACATTCTGACTTTACCAGAGTAGTAGGCTTACAAGCAGGAGCCACCGTGTTCAGCTGAGTTGTCTATTTTTAAGAAAAAATAATTTTAAGCCAGGTGAGGGTAGTGCATGCTTTTATCCCCCAGTAAAAGGAAGCAGGCAGGTAGATCTCTTGAGTTTGAAGCCAGCCTTGTCTACATAGTGATTTCCAAGACAGCCAGGGCTACACAAAGAAACACTGTCTTGAAAAACCAGAAAAGAAAGAGTTTTGTTTGTTTAATTAATTAATTGTGCTGTTTGTCATGTTGATCTGTACCTTTTTCCTTCCTGTATTGCTCTGTCCTCTAGGGCTTGGGTCCAAACCAGTGCATCTTGCATGATAGGCCACCCTTTTAACAATGAGCTATATACCTCACTTCGCTTTAACAATTGAGGGGCATGGATGGCTTTGGTGGGGGATTTTGGTGTTCTTTGTGGTTCTGGTTTTGTTTGTTGAAATGATCTTATGGAGTTCTGATTGGCTTTTAACTGATGTGTAGCTCAGGGTGACCTTGAACTCAAGATCCTTCTTTTTGTACCTCAGCTGCTAAGATTATAAGCAAGAACTGCCCTGCCAACACATAGGCTTGAATTGACCTGGTATCTTCCTGGATCACTATTTATTGAGATTGGGTCTCTTGCTGGCCCTGGAGCTCACCAGTTTTATCTAGCCAGCCAGGTTCCCCACAGACTTCCATCTCTGCCAGAATTACAGAGTATAGAAGACTGTAGGGACTGTCCAGCTTTGCTTAGGTTCTGGAGACCAAACTCTGGGTCTCACACTTACAGGACAGGCACTGTATCCACTGTATCGGTCAGCCCTGTCCGAATCCTGAATACTAGCAGGATTATATTGTCCTGTTGGTCAGGTTGGGTTGGGTCTGGAATTCATGATGTAGACCAGACTGATTTCTTGCTTCTACCTCCTTGGTGCTGGGATTAAAAGTGTGTATGCCTACCTACTCTGTTTGGTTTGTTTGTTTGCTTTTCTTTTCGGGAACTTAAACAATGTTCTTGGCTTTGGTGTAGAGTACTTTGATGCCACTGGACCGGGGTTTCTTGTGGGGACCCCGTGTTCCGCGGGACGATGGGTCCTGGCCAAGTGTGCACGGGATTCGGCTGGGTCGGAAATCAGACTCTACACACGAAGTGTGTTATTTAAATATATTTTTTAAAAAATAGCATGAGACTCTTACAGTCATTGTAAAAGAGAGATAAAAAATCTGGCAGCTCAGTAGTCGAGGTACATTTGAGGCTGCCTAAAATACACTGGGTCTAAAAACAGCAGCCACTGAAAAATATGAAAGATATAAAAATAAGTTTTTTATGACCCCTAGCAGACTGAGCAGAATTAAGAATGCAGGTCAGCCAGTTCAGAGCTCTGGTTCCAGGAACTTGGCTTAACTCAGAGCCTCAGGGCTCTGGTTCTTTGAGACCAGCCCCTCCTGGCCCAACTACATTGAGGGCCAATAAGGGCGGAACTAGGAATGAAGGTCAACTGGTTCACAAGGCTCTCCACCCTGTCAATGGGGAGGAGAAGATTACATTCCTACAATATGTTCCCCTCCCTAACTGACTGAATACCTTGGGTTGGAATTCCCCCTCACTCCCCCTAGTTTGTGGTTTTTCCCTTTAAATACCCCTTGTTCTTTGTGCTGGGGGTTGAACTCCACTGTCCTGTTAGGCTACGTTTTCAACCCCAGATCTGGCCTGAATCTCATGTGATTGCAGCAAGATAGGTCTCTCGTGAGTTGTTGGGTGGTCGTGTCGTCCCAAGACTTGAGTGAGGGTCTCCCCTACTCTGGGGGTCTTTCACCACCTCCTCTGGACTAGTGCAACACCCTCGGGCTCTGAACATGCTCGGGCCACATGGGCCCCGCCGGAGTACTATAGGGCTGCAAGTGAGCCGGCCAAGAGGAAGGAGGCTCGAATATTGAATGCTGACTCTAGAATATTGACTCTAAAATGCTGAGTACTCGACTGTTCAATCTCTTGAATCTACACCCCCCCACCCCCACCCCCCCCCCCCCCCGGGCCCAGGCGCTCTGGGCCTGAGGAGCTATGGACTGCATAAATCTAAGTCCTAGTCCATCTAAGTTTTAGTTCTAGTCAGAGTGTGAGCGAGTCCGAATGCTCAATGCAGACTCTTCTATCTGGAATGCTGACTGCTTCACACTGTCTCTCACATACACACTCGCCCATCCTAGGTAAAAAGCCCACTATGCTAATCTTTTGGGCTAGAAGAGATGTCTCTTGCTAATTTCTAAGAGTGGTTCAGCTGCAGTTCTTGACTGAGAATGAGGACTCTACTTGACCTTGCCCTGAGATAAGTCTCTAATTCTGTAAGCTTCGTTGTTGTATTCCCTTCCTTATTTCCCTAACAATGCCAGAGGCAATTAGTCTGGGTGGGTAACATTCTACGCCAGGGTTTGGCTAAGATGTTGGAACATTGGTAAGGTCAGAGTCCTATTTTGTCTAGCCATTAATAAATCATATCTTGGAGGGCACCTAGCACATCAGTTGGCAAGGACATATCTGGGCTACCTCTGAGTTAGGGGATGCCAAGAGACAATGCAGGGGCAGGAGACTGCCTTTCCTTGAAGGTTTCGCCTCAAATGCTGCTGTCACGCAAAGTCTTTGTGGCACTTTGATATTCTCAGTCATCTTTTTTTTTGCTGTGTGGGATGTGGTACATACAGCAACGAATACATTCTTCATCTAGAACTACAGAATTAGATCTTACAATTTTTTAAAACAGGAATCTAAGAAGAGGTTTGATGCTGAGGAGGAGTTTAAGAAACGAGCCTATCAGTGTGTCGTTTTGCTGCAGAGTAAAAACCCAGATATCATGAAAGCCTGGAATCTCATCTGTGACGTGTCCCGGGAAGGTGAGTTCCTAGGCACTACTCAGCTAGTTTGAGTTTTTATTGAGGGTTGATACTGGGTCTTTGTAATTGGGTTGCTTGTGTGGTTTTGGTTCTTTTGCCTGTTTCCTCAACCTTCTCATATGCTTTTCTAAATTAATAATGTAAATGCAGGAATGTGTTTGCCACATGGCCCACGTGGAGCTCAGAGGACAAGGGAACCCTCGGAGAGTCTGTTTTACATTATCACATGTTGATGCGCATTGATGGTGGTGGTTGTAGTGACCAGAGGAGGCTGCTGGAGCCCTTGGAACTAGAGTTATAGTCTTTTCAAATTTGCTGACAGGGGCTCAGGGACCTGAGCTTAGGTCTAGTGCATGCTTTTAATTGCTGAGCCATCTCTCTGGCTCACACATCCATGTTTTCACAAGGATCAAATTCAAATCTTTTATGGAATGCACTGTTAATTTGACCAGCCCCTACCTATTTTTATTTTGTTTTTGAGACAAAGGCTGTATGTCCCAGGCTAACTATGAATGCCTCTCGTGTTGAGATTGCAAGGCATTTTGCCACCATGTTTGGCTTGACAAAATTAAAGGTTATTTTGAAAGGTAAATGAATGAAAATGGCCAGAAGTATTTTACAAAGGGGATTATTGATGAGTGCTTTGCAGCCTAGGTTTTAAGGTATTGAAGTGTTGCAGTTTAATACTGCATCGGCGGCTAGTGAGAAACAAGTCAGGGCTACCAGACTAAGAAAATGCAATAAAGGTTTCATCATCAACTAGGAAAGGTTTTGTCTCTTCCTCCTGACCCTCACCCACCCCCTCATCCCCCAGCCCCCCATACAGGGTTTCTCTGTGTAGCCCTGGCAGTCCTGGAACTCAATCAGTAGACCAGACTGGCCTCGAAGGCAAGAGATCAGTCTGCCTCTGCCTTCTGAGTGCTGGGATTAAAGGAATATGTGCATTATTTAGCTCTGTATTGTTCATACTTGGTGCAATTTTTTTTTTCTGTTTCAGATAAGTTTTCTAAATGCTATGTTTTTCCTCTTTTGCTTAAATGTTTGTTTACTGTATTTGGTGGTGTTTTCTAGAGTTTAATAAAATCTATGATGCATTGGACATCACTTTAGTAGAAAGAGGAGAATCCTTCTATCAAGATAGGATGAATGATATTGTAAAGGAATTTGAAGATAAAGGTAGGCATTACCCTTTTTAAACTTTTATTAATATTACTGAAACTTATAAACAGGCAAAAGTAAAGATAGTAGCATTTATAATAATTGTGAAGACCATAAACTCATCATACATCTTCAACAGGTTAGGTATTAAATCTAGAATATACTTTATTCTGTCCACACAGTTTTATAGAATTCCAGCTACTGCTGTGTCCCTGAAACAACATGTACATATCCCTGTGCTAAAACTATATCATTATTCCATCAAGGATTAATCTCCTTCCTCTGTGTGTGTGTGCCTGTGTATGTGTGTGTTAGAGACATGGTTTTGCTTTGTAGCCCTGGCTGGCTTTGAATTATATATGTAGACCAAGATGATGAACACCCCCGTCCCCGTATTGATTGACACAAAGGACTTGTTCCTTGTACATGCTAAGCACTCTGCTGTTAATGCTGTCGGCTCCAGCAATAATGTCTTAATACCATTCAGTAGACAATTCAGATGTCCCATTTTAAGCTGTTCATGTGTTCATTCAAGTATAGGGTCTATTCCCAAGACCAGAGCTGACCTAGTACTCACTGCTCTCCTGCCTCAGCTTCCCAGACGCTGAGATGAGTATTTGAACTATGGCCAGCTTCGTAAGTTTTTAATCACAGGCTTTCTTTCTGTGTTCTATAAATACATTGTAGTCTCCCTTTTCCTGTGTATTTTTTCCTTGCTCTGTAAGGAACCCTGGCTAGCATGGAACTTGTATAGACCAGCGTCCCCACTTCTCCCCTTTCTGCCTCCAAAGTACTGGTATTGCAGGCATTAATTATATTACCATGTCTGGATTTATGTCTTTGGTTGTTAAACAAAAAAGACTATTTGTCTAATTCCTCCAATTTGTGTAACAATCTCACTTTGTACTCCAGGCTGGCCTCAAACTTAGGGTGACTCTTGTGTTGGCTTCCTCAAGAGTGGGATTACAGACGGGAACCACAAGGCCTGGTTCTGCCTCTGTTTTTAAAAGAGAATTCATCGTATCTGGTTTGCTTTGATTTTTCAAGAAAACAAGCAAGGTCTGGTTGGCTCTTTGTGATACTAGGATTGGTTAGCAGGTTTAGGTGCTAAGACTCAGCTGTCACTCTCTCCATCACACTTTGACCTGTTGTTTTCATTCACTTGATAGGATGTTATCATCCCCCTCCATTTTTATTACCTGGGATTCTGTGCACAAATTTGTCCAACATCTTTATTTTGCGTGTATGCGTGTGTGTGTGTGTGTGTGTGTGTGTGTGTGTGTGTGCCTGTGTGTGCGCGTGTGTGTGCGTGTGTGTGTGCGTGTGTGTGTGTGTGTGCGCGCGCGTGTGTGTGTGTGTGCGCGCGCGTGTAGCAAATACTCTTAACCACTGAGCCATCCTTCAGCCCTGGATGAATGGCTCTTGAGCTCTGGTTCTTGCATGTGAAAATGGAGTCTAGGAACCATTACTTTTAAGATAATAAAGCAGTATTCATGGGGTTGGGGTTTTGGGAAGTTGTGGTGCTAAAGACCAAACATGCTGGCAAATACCTACTCCTGGACACCAATCCCAGCCCTAATAACAGAGGAGCCATGGCTCACAGGTGGTGGCCCTGAGATTCATCAGTCTTGCTTCCCGGGGTGTAGTTTTAACCACTATCTATGCTGATCACTTTTCTAAACTGCAAGACAGTGTGATAGCATTTACTGCATAAGTACTATGAAATTAAGTTTGGGATTTAATATTATGGGTGACACAGAAATGAAATATAGCTGTTAAAATGGTCCTGTCTCTTCTTGGTTCTAAGAACTTTGCTTTTTCTGTAAAGCACATGAACATGATTTTATTTTTCTTACTCCTTAGATACTAAATATTGCTGTATTTAAGCATATTCAGAAAGGCCTTGTTTTCCTTCCAGAGGAAAGTGAAGGTTCTACCCAGAAAGTGAAGCACAAGTGTTCATATTTTGCCTGCTGAATGGATGCCTCCATTGGGGTTTAACCAGATTAGTGTGAATGCGGAGCCTTGCCCTCCTATTTGACCTGTGCCCTGACGTCAGTCTTGGCCGTAGCCATTTCCCAAGATTTATAGTAGATCATGTGGGGATAATCATATGATTTCCTCAGCTCTTTAATAATTGTCTTTTAAAATACTTAAAAGGCTGGTGAGAAAGCCTTGCGGGTTAGAGGTACATACTAGCGAGCCTGATGAGCTGAGTTCAGTCCCTGGGACCCACATGGTAGGAGGAGGAGAATATCAGCCCCCAAAAGGTGTCCTGACCTCTACATTCACAGTGTAGTACATGAAGTACCCACATTCTCTCACACACAAAAAGTATAAGCTTAATTGTTAAAAGCAAAATATTCATAGAATGACCAAGTATTTATGTCATCCTAGAACACAGTAGGATTCTAGATTCAGGAGGGCTCTTTTCCCATTATTAATGAAGGTTTGTTTTGGTTTTGTTGTTTTTTTGTTGCTAGGGTTTGTGCAAGTGGATGATGGCAGAAAAATTGTGTTCGTGCCTGGGTGTTCTGTGCCATTAACAATAGTGAAATCAGATGGGGGCTTTACCTATGACACATCTGACCTGGCTGCCATCAAACAGAGATTATTTGAAGAAGAAGCAAATAAGATTATTTATGTGGTAGACAATGGACAAGTAAGTTTGTGGATTTGTCTAGAGCACAATTGGAGATATGACAGATACACAGAAACTGTGCCTTAAGGAGGTACAAAAGCCATGTGACCTTTGTTGTGAGATAAGGTGTCATGTAGCCCATTTGACCTCAAACTTGAAATCCCAACTTTCGAGATGAAAACGAGTATTTAATAGAACCATCTGCCCTTACTCGTCTTTGCTCTGATGACATCCTGTGTTTTGCACAGGTAGACAAGTGTGCTGGCACTGAGGCATCCTCAGTGGAGCTTGTTAAAACTGCGATGTGGTCGCATACAGCCCTAAGCTGCCTCAGCCCTGGCTACATAACTGAATATAACCTACCACTCCTGATTCCCTGGTTCTGAGATCCTGAGATCCCAGGCAAGTCTCAGTGTGCCTAGCTTCTTTTAAGACGTGAGTGTAGAAACTGTGATCATGTTCTTGCTTTTTGGTGGTCACATCTGGGGAATAGAACTTTTTATAATGACGCTTGCCTAACAGGATTGTCATGTGGTCCCTGAGCACAGAAGCCTGACATCTTGTTTTTAATAGTAACCTATCTATCATTCTGTTTCTACTCTTTGTAGGCTCTGCACTTCCAGACAGTGTTTGCTGCTGCTCAAATGATTGGTTGGTATGACCCTAAAGTAACTCAAGTGGCCCACGTTGGATTTGGTGTAGTCCTAGGAGAAGACAAGTAAGTGGCCATGCTTCAGCGTTCCTGCAGTAGAACTGGGAAAAGGAGAGGTCTCTACCATGCTGTCATGCAAACTCAGCTAATCTACTCTCCCCCTGGCTTAGCGTTCCCATAAGGACTGTATGTGGCAAAAGCAGTGAGATTACATAGGGATTTGTGCTTCTTCCCATCCAGGCTGTGCTGAGTCTCACCTAGGATGCTTGGCAGTGTAGGCAGGGTGTTAGTCAGTTGAGATCCTAGTTGTTTCAAAACATAAAGGTTATCAAGCCTACCGTTAATGTGTCTGCGCTGTTGCTTTCTCTTTTCCCTCCTTTCTCATAAGTACAAAGATAAATATAGGAAGATGTTTATATTCAGTATTCATCAATACTTAGGCACAAAATGTTTCTTTTTTTTTTTTTTAAAGATTTATTTTTATTTATTTTATGTGTATGAGTACACTGTAGCTGTACAGACGGCCCTGAGCCATCATGTGTGTGGCTGCTGTTGAACCCAGGATCTCCGCCGGCCCCACTCACTCTGGCCCCGCCCGCTCTGGCTTAATTTACTGCAGCTGTCTTCAGATGCACCAGAAGAGGGCGTCCGATCTCATTACCGGTGGTTGTGAGCCACCATGTGGTTGCTGGGATCCGAACTCAGGACCTTTGGAAGAACAGTCAGTGCTCTTACCCGCTGAGCCATCTCGCCAGCCCGTTTCTTTTTTCAATATGACTAGCATTCTTCCTGCCAGTCATTATTTAGTCCAGTAAAGAACCTGCTGCCCTGCCACACGTGGAAGCAACATTTAAACAGCATCTTATATTCCAGAAAAGTGAGCTAGCTAGATTTTTAATATGTATGTGCCTGTGCAGTGCCTGTGAAATCCCGAGTAGAGTATTAGGCAGTTGCGTGCTGCCACACACAAATGCTGGGAACTAAACTCATCCTCTGGAGGAGCAGTCAGTGTTCTTCAAAATGCTGAGCCATCTCTCCAGCCCTGTAGACGCATTAAAAAAAAAAAATCACTACTAAAATGTAGTTAAGGACAGAGTGAGTTCAGGTGAGGGCCAGGTAAGAGGGCTTTGCGTTGAGAGGCATCGGAAAGCAATTTGCTGGTAGCCAATTTGATTATGATCCTGTTACCTTTAACTCCAGGCAGCTTTCTGTAGATCTCGAAAACCCTCATTAACATAGATTTTTAAATTAAAAAGTCTAATTCAGAATCTCTATAAGTCTTTAAACTTCTTTTAGGAAGAAATTTAAAACACGTTCAGGTGAGACTGTGCGCCTTATGGACCTGCTGGAAGAAGGACTGAAAAGGTCCATGGACAAGCTAAAGGAAAAAGAGAGAGACAAGGTAGGGCGAGACTGTAGTGGCACATATGCTCTGAGTTATTTGGGGGCCTATGCACATAAATGGGGCTTTGTTAATGTGGCTTTGTGGTTCTGCTTCTATTTAATTTTAACACATAGAAATTGTACTTTATGGGAGGACAAAAGCTGTGTGACTTTTGTTTTGAGATAGAATCTCACGAAACCCAAGAAGGTCTCAAACTGCCTATATAGCCAGGGTTTACCTTCGACTCCTGATGTTCCTGTCCCTGCACCGTGTTTTTATGCCATGTATAAATTGTTTAAGTTAGACATCTTACATTGTTGTTAGTTTGTGGTGAAAAATTCAGGAACCCTTCTTCTATCTCAGGTCTTTGCACTTTCACTAAAATAATGTTCTGCACTCAGTTTTCAGATCCCCTCTCCACTACGCCTCCTTGCTCTCACAGATTGTTTTGAGTAACATGGACTTGAGATTTTGTAGCAGAGTCTCCCTTTATAGCCCAGATTGATCTTGAGCTCAGTTTCCCAAGTGCTGGCTTTATGTGTGTATGCTACCACAGCTACAATGAACTTTTAATAATGCTGATTCCTATAATCAATAAATATGCAGTGTCTTTGAATTTCCTTCACCGGCGTGTCACGGTTTTGTGGCAGGCAACCTTAGATTGCTGTCCAGCTCTTTTGTATTTTTGCTAACTCACCATGTATGTGAGGCTAACCTTGAACTACTAGTCTTCCACTTTATAGGTATTCTAAATGTTTCTGCAGTTGTCATGTAATTTGGTGTTTTCTTGGATTCAGACAATTAGTGAGGGCTTTAGACAGGAACTTGCTAAGGGTTAATACTCTATAGAATGTGAATTCTGTCAGTGGTTCTGCACAAGAAGCTACACAGCAGACTCCAGGCAGCTCTCCATAGTGGGTTTCATTCCTTTGGATATTCTGTGAGCTAACAGTGTCCAAATTCATACCTTTGGTAAAACAGGAGGGTCTGTGACACAGCTGATCATGTTATTACCAGAATCACATTGACTTACTTTACATTTTGCATCCTACACCTGTACTGAAATTAAGAAAATATTAAAAGTACATTGTGGGTGTCACCAAAACTTATCCCACAGATGCATGAGTCTGGCATCTTACTGTTTTGCTGAACGTTTGTGTTGTGCACAAGTTGACCTGAGACTCGTGGCCCCTTTAGGTTTTCATTGCGTTGTTCAACGTAGGCCTTTATCATTGATTGGGTTTATTGATTCTGTGAAACTTTGGTTAGGAGGTACACAAAAGAATTTAGGATATGGTACAGGCAGATAATTTAAAACAAACCTTCAGAAACAGTAAGCAGAGCCAGATGTGGTGTATACACGAGTAGTCTTGATGTTCAGGAGATGGAAGTATTAGAATCACTTGGGTATAGGAGTTTAAAACCCATCTCCACACAGAACTTTCTAGGGTTTTGCTTGCTTGCTCAGGGAGGGTGGGACAAGGTTTCACTGTAACGGGGTCACGCATGACCTATCATGCCACTGTAGTGGGTTCCATTCTTTTGGATATTCTCTGAGCTAGTTTTTTCTAAAGCTAGTTTGTCAAGTGAATTGTAAGTGTAACAGAAAAGGGACAGTGACAGTTACATAGACATTCTTGCAGATGGAAAGCCAAAGCTGTAGCTGGTGTCACTGTAATGCTAGGACCCTTGAAGCCAGGCATACATCGTCTGTCTTCTGAGGCAGGAGCTTACTCTGTAGGCTAAGCTGCCTGTGAGCTCAGAGTGATCCTCCTTTCCAGACAGTATTAGTGTAGAGCTTACTCAGTATATAAACAATGGTATTACTGCTGGGCAGTGGCTTTAACTCCAGCCAATCAGGAGGCAGAGATGAGTGATCTCTGACTTCGAAGCCTAGTGTACAGATCGGGTTCCAGAACAGCCAAGAATACACAGAGAAACCCTGTGTGGAGGGAAAATGGTATTACCTTTTTAGCAAAGTGTCTGTGTAGCAAGACCTGTGATCCCAGCACTTAACACAGAAAGGTAAGATAAGAAGAGCACAGATTTCAGGCCAGCCTGAAAGAAAGTACATGTAGCAAAACCATATGTAAACAAACAAACAAGGTACATTCATGTGCCACCACAGGATGAAACCCAGGGCCTGTGCATGCTAGGCGAGCATTCTACCAACTGAACTGCATTCCCATAGGTTTCTAACTTGAGAAGGACAGACATACCAAGCTGCTATTAACTAGAGTGGATTTAAAGAAGCTACAAGGTCTACAAATTGAGTTGAGAAATTACCAGAAAAATATCTTCAAGACAAATTTTGGTGAGAGTTCAGCGATGAATAAGGAAATTCAGTTGAGTCTTAAGAGGGACTTAAAAGACAAAATGTTACGTAAAGAATATGGAGTGCAAGATTCTGGTCACGCTAAGCCTTTAACTCGAGCATTTTGGGGCAGGGGCAGTTGGAT
>JADRCD010224088.1:15402-36224 GCA_019843815.1 Montemys delectorum | reverse complement strand
AAAAAAAAACAGAGGGAAGTTTCAACTCTCTACCTGTCCTAAGCCTGAGGATGCAGGGGTCCGATTCATCAGCGGGGATCTCACACCCCACAACTCCATCTTTTTCAGTAGGACATAAACAAAACAGAAACGAGGCCCAGTCCACTCACCCCTGGGAAAGGACAACCTGTGTCTCAGGTAAATCTGTGCATTTTATAGCTTTATTTGTCTCAAGGCTTTCTACAGACTCTAAAGTGGCCATTGCTACCATAGGGAAGGAATTAGAATTTTTTTTTCTCTCCATTCAGCAAAACTACATATGACTCTATTTCCCTTTACCAAATTCTATTTCTATAGAATACAAAGAAACTGGGGCAGCAAGTGTTACTTAACTATCAGGTAACAGCTCTAGCCACATTACTACTGTGTTTGGTTTTGTTTTATTTTGTTTTCCCAGAAAGAGCTTGAGTCAAAGCTGGTTTTTGCTTGGCCTTTGCTATATTCCCTTTCTGCCGTGAATGGGGACCGAGTGGCTATTTTATAAATATGGGGACATAAAATGAAATATCACATTAGCTGGGATGTTTTATTATGCTACTTTATGGGTCATTTTTTAATATGGGTTATTTTATGGAGCTGTGTTAACTGTGTAGCTTGAAAGCACTGAATTTTGGTGGGAGATACTCTGCTCTCATTACAGTTACCAGGAGGCACAGAGGCTGAATTAATAGAGGATGGAACAGAGGCAAATGCTGTCTTTGCAAAATGTGGGGCCATTAAGAGGATCAATCAGTAGGGGGTGGTGTAATCCACCAACATAGGCATTTTCCACACACAGTTCTGTTGCTGCATCTCAATGTAAAATGGTCCAGGATTTTTTTTTCAAGTGCATTAAAGAGGAGAGAATCCCAGCAGGGGCTTAATAAAGGATTTTTTCCCTTCGTGCTCCCCCCACCCCCACCCCTTGACTTTTTATTCTTGCAACAAGCTTCATAGTTTGGAAATCATTTTTGAAGTCAGTGTTGTGAATATTAAGTAGGGAAGGGAAAGAGGCCAAGCTGTTACCTTGTAATAAAAATCAGACACAAGCCCTTTCTCACTGCCTGCATGGAAGGCGCAATAGTTTTGCGAACTGGCTTTTCGTTCTCATTCAACGAACAATATTTAATAGTAATAGTTAAACCTGGAGCAGGTCGTAGTGAGATTATAACCTCTATGCCTTTGTGAAGGACTCGTGTCCTCTAGGGCACAAACTTGAACCTTCCACAGGAGACCAAAGATGTCTTGTTGCCACTGAATTAAACTAAACATGCTAGTGTTGCCCATAACAACAGTTGCTAGGCGACCTTTGCCAGCGTGTGGAGGGGCGGGAAACATTGTGGATCATGGCTCTATTTATCATCATACACCAGCAGTCTTGCTGAGGGAAGGACCTGACACACACACATGACTGAAATGTCACATGCACACTAGAAGAGGGACTATCTTCAATAGTTGTCACATCTCAGCCTGCGTGATTTCTTGACTGACTTTCACTGTAGACATAGAGCTGTGCACCTGTACTAGATTTAGATGTGTCCATCCCATTTCTTCTAGGGAAGGTCAGGAGGGAAGGGAGGAGTGCAGGGGAGAAATAATGAAAATGTCATTCCTGTGTCAGCAGTGGGACTGTGGCTCTAGCAACAACTGACATCACTCTACACACAAACAGCACTCACCCCAAATAGACACTAGTTTGGAATATTAGTTAGTCAGGTGTGAAGTAATCCCAGGACTCAGGGGACTGAGGCCGGACTACTACTACTGTGAGTTGTGAGCCAGCCTGGGATACATAGAAGGACCCTGCTTCAGACCATCTTCTAATATAATCTAGATTAAAGGCCATGATATGGTTCCATTTCTGCATTTCTGAGGTATGAAGGATGCCACTCTAGACTGTTTATGTTTGGTGTACGTATAGGATTATGTGGAGGGAACTTTACATGCACACTAGAAGAGGTACTATCTTGAATAGTTGTCACATCTCAGCCTGTGTGATTTCTTGACTGACTTTCACTGTAGACATGTGAGAGGGCATGCATGAATGTGTGTGTGTGTGTGTGTGTGTGTGTGTGTGTGTGTGTGTGTAGGCCAGAGAGTAACCTCTAGAGTCATTTCTTAAAAATCAACCTTGTTCTTTGAAGTATTGTCTCTCATTGGCCTGATGCTCACCCAATAGGTTAGCTGGCCAAGCCCCAGGGCTCCCCTGTCTCCTTTCCCCAGCACTGGGATTATTAATGTGTGCTACCACGCCTAGATTTTAGGGCAATTCACTTTTTAAAAGATGTACCATCTCAGCAAAGTGTCCCCACTGTTCATTGAGCCAATTGGCTAAACATCATTGGAACCTAAACAGGTGCTTCCAAAAGTCAAACCACTATTTGAGAAGAGCTCACTGGCTTCCCCTTTCCCCTTGTTCTCTCTTACACTGAGCCAGAACATGAAGTGTCAGCAGCTGGGCTGAGATCCACATAGTTTAAGAATTTAGATTGTAGCTGGAATGAAATCCACCTTGACTCCACCACTCTACTCTTGCCAGGCCTAAAGGAACAGTTCTCAAAAAGCTTTTGTAAAAAACAATTATATGCCAGGCAGTGATGGCACACTCCTTTAATCCCAGCACTTGGGAGGCAGAAGCAAGCGGATTCCTGCGTTCGAGGCCAGCCTGGTCTACAGAGCGAGTTCCAGGACAGCCAGGGCTACACAGAGAAACCCTGTCTTCCCTGACTTGAAAAACCAAAACCAAACCAAAACAAAACACCCCCCACAATTATATAAAGCCACATTTAACTAGAGCAAATTAAGATGTTCATGAGTGTATTAACCAATGAAGAGTCAGTCACACAGTGTAAGCAGCATTTCTGTTTCAGACCTTCAGACTCCTGAAAGATCCTTCTCATCCCCACAAAAGAGCAGAGAAGGAAGGTGTCTCTAGGATATTCTGTATGAAAGTGCCAGGTGATTAAACTGCCAGCAGCTTTGGGGTGAAATGTCAGACTTGCCTGCCTTCCGCATCCTCAGTATTAGAATCACACAGACAGAGATGATACTTTCACAGGTTGCAAGGAAGGAAGAATAGAAACCAGTCAGCAGGGAGAAGAGAACATCTTCCTGTAAAAAACAAAAGGGAGAGAGGAAACAGCCATGTAAATGGGTCTTTAGAGAAATGATGGGGCCAGGTATGAAATTATTTTCCGAAGGAAGAAATAAAATGACTGATGATCCAATTAGTTGGCAGAACAGCACAGTGGTAAGTCCCTGGCTCTGGGATCACGACAGAGCTCACCTGCAGTTTCTCCTGCTTATTGCTGGAGCCACATCAGGGCAGATTTTTCATGGAGAAAAGGCCTCTGCTTCTCCTTTAAATGTGGGGCATCATTATTTTTAGTTCCCTGGCATAGTGAGAATCAGCTGACGAGAGAAGAAGGGGCTTTGCAGTGTGCTTGGCACAATGAAGCTGACAGCAGATGCCGGTGTGGTATAGCTGGTATCTCATTGTTACTGTTAAATGGCAGGGAAAGTTCTTGGCCACAGCTCCAAGAAGGGGGTGGGGGGCACAGAGTGGACTTGACCACGAGAGCAGTCATTGCTGCTTAGCCAATTGTAGGTGGGGAACATCGTGTACAGAGGTGGGGTTAAGAGCTGCATCGAGAGAGCAGACCTGTTCCAGGACACTGGGATGTCATGGATGGAACTGGATGCAAATGCTACTACAAGACAGTTAGAAACCAGAGCTGTGTTACTTTGCCGCTAGACAATGTCAGAGGATGACCTCAGCCAACAGAAGTAGCAGGCTCAGTTCTCAATGTTTCAGATAACCCAGAAAAAAAAAAAAAAAAAAACAATGGAATCCCAGAAGGGACATAAAGTGGTCAACATAATGAATAGCACTTAACTCCCACTTGGGAACTCTTCACATTATCCCATTAGGTCACAGCAACAGCCAAAGAGCACACACAGGCCATAGGCCTGGGGTCCTTTCTCCTCCTCCTCTTCTTTCTCCTCCTCCTCTTCCTTCTCTTCCTCCTCCTCCTCTTCCTTCTCTTCCTCCTCCTTCTCTTCCTCCTCTCTTCCTTTTATTCCTCCTTCCCCTCTTCTTCCCCCTCTTTCTCTTCTTCCTTCTTTTCTTCTTTTTTTTTCCTTCTCTTCTCTTTCTATGTCTAACAAAGAGGAAAGCTACTGCTCAAAGCATATGTGACTGATCCCTGGTGAAGTGGGTCAGCCCAAGAAGTATAGGAAACATGACATAGTAAGTGACTTCTGACCCCCAAGTACCACATTCCTGAACTGTGACTCCCTATATTGACTCTGCCCCAGGTCACTCACTCTTCAGCCAGCTTTAGAGCAACTGTGAGACAGCACCGCTTGGATGTCTTCAGGGCATCTGTGAGACAGTACCCCTTGAATGTCTAGAGGCTCACTCACCTGAGCAGAACCTTGGTGTTTTCTCACCTCCTCACAGCCCACTAACTCTTCATCTGGAATTGATCCTTGGAAATAGTTTTTGATCCAATGGGATACGAACTAGAAGACTGCTCAGTTCCCCATTCCAAAAGAGGCAGTTTTGAGACACATTCTAAAAGACCCCTTAGGGGCAGTGGTGGCGCACACCTTTAGTCCCAGCACTTGGAAGGCAGAGGCTGATGGATTTCTAAGTTTGAGGCCAGCCTGGTCTACAGAGTGAGTTCCAGGACAGCCAGGGCTATGCAGAGAAACCCTGTCTCAGAAAAAATAAAAGACCCCTTAGGGATCCATGCTGGGGTCCAGCCTTGATACAGGATAGGAGTTCTCAACTGGAAGCAGGGATATCTGGAAGGCACATAGTAAATATACACAGACTACTTTTTGGGTACAAGCTGACAGGCAATTTTTCAAGGCTTAAAGTTTCTCTCTCTTCTCTTCATTCTCTGTTTTCTCTCTTGCTCATTCGCTCACAGCTTGAGGTTGCACACACTCCGAATTCTCCTATGCACTCTGCTTTCCTCCTGTGCACTTTTTCTTTTCTTGAAGGCTCACACTCATACACACCTCTGTGCATTCCCCTTTCATTCTCACACATACTCTTCACACACATCTCACGCACATACCACGTGCACTCTCCTTCCACTCCCACACATACACTCCATACACACCTCACATTCTCTCTTCACTCACTCTTCACCTGCTCTCCTCACGCTCTCTCTCTCACTCTTCATTCGCTCTCCACATTCACTCACACACTCCTCACTCTCTCTCTCTACATGCTCACTACTCTCTCTCTGCATTGGCTCTCTACATGCTCTCTCTCGCCTTTTATTTTCCCCCAATTTTTTATTGATACTCCAAAAGTAGATTTAAAAAGGACATTGTATAATCATTGCCAAATCAAATTCAAAAGAATGACCACGTCCCACAAAGAATCAAGAATTACAATTGTTCCCCAAAGTTTCAAGCTTCCCTATTCCCAGGCCTATAGCCAAAATAATAATAATTGCAAACTTAGCATTATTTAAACTTTACTTATTATACTTCAGAGCTCAGAGCTCCGAGGACAACTACTTGCATTTTCTTGTGAAGCTCTAATGATAAATGACATTGGGCAAAACTGCCAGGCAATGCCAGAAAGAATCAAATTAACCCTTAACTCAGTAGTTCCGCTAGTTTTCTGCTTCACACATTGCACACAATGACTCTCCTAAGAGTCCCAGCATTTTGACTTAGTTTTACTAATATAAGAGTTTACATATTCTGTACTTGCTTATCCAGGAACCACTCTCAAATATCGTGCAAAAGTTTCACAACTTCAATAGTCTTTTTTCCTTCTTGGGGTCCCAATGTTGGCTCTATTTAATTTTCTAATAATTTCTTCAAACTTTTTTTGCAAGTCAAACATTAATCTGGAACTACCATTGTGCAGTTAATGCATTGTTTCCAAGATGAGAACACACAGCATGCACCTGGGTCATTAGGACTGTGCTATGCTGTGCCCCAGGCCTCCATTTTTTAATTGTTTAAGAATCATTACATCAAGGAACATCTAGTTTCACAGAATTCACCAGAGCAGAAGGAGAAAGAAGTAAGGAAGTCAGATATAATAGAATAATTATGCACACCAAGGCCAACCGAAAAGCAGTCATGCACAAATGAAGTCTATACAGCCGTTGTCCAGGGTTAGGAGAAATGGGAACAACTGTTTTTTACAAAGAGCTGGTGCGGGCTACTGAGATGTCTCCATCCTGGCCTATTGCAGGCAGTCCCTGTCATGGAATGCTGTCCCCGGCAGGTCCCCAGTGACCCTGATTCCCTCCTGTGCTCCCTCAGCATGAAGCCTGATAACTTTATGTGGCGGTGTTCCTCCTTCCCAGCCCTCCTTCACCCTCCCTTCACCAAGTTCTGAGATTTCTTCACAGGTCGAGTATTCATACTCTGCCCTGAAGGGGTTCCAAACTAAGACAGCTTTAGAGTCTTCAGCAAAGATGGTTTTACCTGTTCTTTGCACAGAAGTAGGCTAAGACCCAAAGCCCAAATTCACAAATGAAAGAGGTGAATTTTCCTCAAAACATCCAATGTTTTGAGTCTTTCCCATTCTGATGTTTGCCTGATGGGTTGGTTGTCCATTTATTTCTTGGCTGACCATCTTCTGAAGCACTTGCTGACTTAGGAGAATTTTTCCAGGCACTGAGGATGGCAGGCTCCTCTTGCCTAGGCTGGACTGAACACATGTTTGTGACTGAAACCCTGCCAATTGGATGTCCCTGCCCAACTTCAGCATTGCCACAAACACACACTATGTAGTCGTTAGAGAGTAAAAAGGGCCACGCAAGGTTTAGTGAGAGTGTCAACTGTTCAATGTTGTGGGCCAGCATCCCGTTGCAACTGAACCTCACTCATCCCATGACTCTTACACTCTAGTGTTCCCGTTTCAGTAATCATCACAGAACTTCCCAGCAACATTTCTTTTGCTTGAATCAGCCAGAATCACTTCTGCATCACAACCAAAAGCCTTTACCCATGAGGCTAAAAGACCAAACCAACAGTTCATGACAGAGGCATCGTACTTGGGAAAAGATATCCCTCTTAAGGATCTGGGGTGAGGCTGGGATGGTTTTGTTCTTTTATTTTATTGCTTCAGATTGAAGGCTTAGATGCCACGAAGACCATCCCTTGTAGAAAGTCTTCAATAAAGTGAACGGAAGCCTCAGGGGACTCCACAGAGGAGCAGCGTGGAGGAGGCTAGGCAAAGCTACCTGTTTATAGTCTTCCTGCTGAGTGCTCCTTATGGGAACTGGTTAGAGCCTTTTACTTATTCATTTGTTTATATATCCATTTATTTCTATGGTGAGAGAGAGACCAATGCCCCACGCATAGTGAACATATGTTCTTCTAATGTACTACATTGCTAGCCCTTCACAAGGCTTTTTGCTCCTTGGTTTGTTTGTAAAGTGATGGAAGTTCAGCCCCAGGGTTGGTGCATGCTAGGCAGATGCTCTACCTCTCATCCATGTCCCTTGTGTTCTTTCATTCTTAAATGTCAAAGGTTGGATTTTTATGTGTATGTATGTGTATATTTATGTGAGTGCACGTGTGTGAGTGCACATGTATGTATGTATGTATGTGCATGTGGAGGCCGTGCAGCTTGGACATTGTTCCTTGAATGCCATTCACCTTGGTTTTTTTTGTTTGTTCGTTTGTTTGTTTTTTGAGACATAGTCTCTCACTGACCTGGAGTTTGTCAGGTAGGCTGGGCTTGTTGAGCAGCAACCTCCTGAGAGTCACCTGTCTTTGCCCCCCACGCTCTGGGATTACCTGTATGTGCTGAGGATTTTGGGAATTGAACTCAGCTTCTCATGGTTGCTTAAAAAAAATGCCTTTCCCACTGAGCTATCTCTTCAGTCCCCTTAACGATTGGAATCTTAGAAAACTCTTGGCAAATATGTGGAATAGGGATTATGGTATGTATTTATTCCATGTATTTGAAACTCGTGGCAGCTCAATTCTAATGACTTTCTTGGCCTGCCATATGGCAAACTGAGTAAGTATTCCCAAGGACAGAAGATAGTCTGCTGGAGCGTGGGCCACTCGAATCCTTCCTTTGAACTCTGCAACTGCACAGCTGTCTGGGGCTGACTGGAGAGATCTTGGTAGAAGGCTCAACAATAGAACACACGGCCATGGCTGCTCCTATGATACTCATGTTAACAGGCATCGTGCTCAGTAACAACACCCCACTGAAAAACGGGACATGACTTACATTGATATGGAAGTTGTATGACAGATCACAGAAGGATATATAGATATGTAAAAGATAGATATCTTTATGGCTATACAGTTTATAGAAGACCATAAAACTCTTTGTAGCAATTCAGAGGTTAGTGTTATGGAAAAGAGAACAAGGGTGTGGCCCTGCCAAGAGAGGATAGGTTCCCCTTCCCCAGCGATACAGCACGGACTGAGAAGATATGGACTTTGTCATTCGCTTAGAGGTGGAATAAGTGTGATTCAGCAGTAAGCTGGAAGTGGTGATACACCTGAAACCCCAGTACACAGCCAGCCTGGACTACATAGATTCTTTTGCTTCATTCTGAAGGAATGAGAAGACAGGTGTCTCTTCTATCTCCATCACGTGTTTATGTAGCAGCAAACTAGAAGCAATAGCTAGGAAAATACAGTGGACATTAACGCCTTAAAGTCTGTGCTTTGAGCCAATATTTTTTTTGTGACTCTTTATAAACAGTGGATCCTCACAGAAGTGATTGATCTAATGGAGAGCCATGGGGTTATTATTGGATATAGGTCTAGGAAGGATGAGAGAGAAGAAACTGAATGCTCAGTGTAGCCACTTCCCAGTTGCTCTTAGCTCAGAGTCACCTTCTTTCCATTTTGGTGGTATCCAGACTCCACATCTTAACTGTGCCCTTGGTGGTGACAACCAATAAAAGCTTCCCCAAAGTCAGTGTCTTCGATGCATAGTGCCTGGAGAAGTGGGGTGCCATGATTCTGACTTTGTAAGTCTGCTGTAATAGAGAACATCTACAGTCTGCGAAGAGGTGTAACAAACATCATGAAGTGTATACACACACACACACACACTCACACACACACATCTCTTACAATTAAATCAGCTCGCCTCTGTGGGCATGGACAGAATGAAGCAAATTGGATTTTTCCACCAATTCTCAGAGGGCATGAACTCAACTTTTAGAGTTCAGAGGTCAATTCCAGTTTTGATGTGGAGCAGAATGACCCATAGAGTGAGCACAGGCTGGCTAGGTCGTAAAATCTTTGAGCTGTTTCAGTATCCTGATTCCAGGGAGTCACGTTTCTTTTTTTGTTTGTTTGTTTTATATAGAATTGATTGACTTTACAGTACATGGTGTTTTTTTTTTAAGCTAAAAAGGTGTGTGTGTGTGTGTGTGTGTGTGTGTGTGTGCGCGCGCGCGCGTTTGTGGGTGATTTATTAGGACAGTTTGAAAAATAAAAGGAAAACAACAGGAGATCTAAGGGGGTAGCTCTATGTATAGTGCTTGTCTTGTGCATGTGAAGCCCTTGGTGCTTTAAGAGATGGGGGAGAGAGAGAGAGGTTCAAATGCATTTTATATAAGAATATATCTATAACATAAGAATGTATATGTTTTATATATAATTGATTATATACTGAATTATATATATTATTATATTAAATATTATATGTAATATATATCCCTCTTTCATTCCATTTCCATATGTGATTTCATTTTTAGAGGGGCAGCTACTTAAAGAAGTCGCAATGGCAAGGGGAAATCCGTATGAACAGGCAATCCCAGAAGTGCTTGCGTTAGGCGGTAGGCGGTGGGCTGGAGTTTCATGCTTACATTATACCCTGGTTAAAATGGCACTGAGGGAGCATTTAGCATGGAAGCTAACTACTGAAGCAGCCTTGAGAAGACTTACAGAGAGAGGCTGGAAGCTAAGTTGACCTCTCTCCTACCCCTACCCCACTCCCTGCTTTTAAACAGTGAGGGTTTGGTCACAATTTTTCTTAATATAATGAAATTAATTGGATATATTTTTCAATTACTAAAAAAAAATAAATAAATGGAAATTGGTGATTTGTTTTCATCTAGAACTTAATCTGTATTAACTCAGTTGCTCTAGATACATGAATTCCCCTGCTGGCTTGATTGCAAGTTGGCTCAAATTCATTTTTATTGTTTGCACTGTATTATAAATCTGTGCCTGTGTTGAATGCCTTTGCTGCTCTTCTAGAGGAACAGAGTTCAATTCCCAGCACAGATACCAGGCCCTTTCCAACCTCCTGATCCTCCAGCTCAGGGGATATGACGCTCTCCTCTGGTATTTTTGGGTACTGCACTAACAAGGACACTCACAGACACAGAATTTAAAATAATGAGACAGCCAGGGCTATACAGAGAAACCCTATCCAGAAAAACAAAAACAAACAAACAAACAAACAAACAAAAAACCAAAAAACAAAAAAAGACTTTTTACAAATCTTCTCTCTTGTCACTCTTGATTCTAAACAGCACTGTCTCAAGTGAATTTCACTGTGTGCTTTGAACCACACCTCCCCACCTTCCATTAAGAGATCCAGGCAAACAAAACACTATTTTCTTCTGCAAAAATTAAACATCGGCAAACCAGCTGATTAAAAGGTATATATACAATTCATCATGTAGAGCACTTGTAAAGTCAATAGGAGCATCAATAACAATTATGCTCCACAACACCCTTAAATAGGATAGTCCAATCAAACAGGCATATATGGTCACTGCGCTTTTTTGAAAATATTCTCATTGTATACTGCCTATGAGTAGATCAAATTTAAATTCTAGCCCATCAAAATTGCAACAAAACAATGTTTTTTTTTCCCTAATATCAGAAGCTTTAAGAATAAATTAGTTTGATTAAAATGGGATTTGGTTAGAAAGCTTTGTCAGATAAATTATTATAAAGTCATGCTTTCCCCCATACTTAGCAACACTGGTCATTGCCACTTGTGGGTGGGGAACCAATGAGAGGTAGGAGGGAGGCGATTGTGTGGGGAACAAAGTCTTACCCATCTCAAAGTTTCTTCTACTCTGCTGAAGAAAGTCTATGAAGATGGACCACATTGGCATTTTATGACAAATACAGAAAGGATGTTTTGTAAAATAAGAAGAGGACATTTCATACAGTCTTGGTGTGGTGTTCAGCTGAGAGTTTATGATGGCTAGAACAGGGTGAGGGAGGGCATGAGCCAAAAGATTCCAAGTTGAGGAGAAGCAGGTTTTAAGTTAAAACTTGTCCCCTTGGAACAGATGGACGCAATGGATCAATCTCTGTGTATGTACAGGAATTCCAGGAGGGCAGTAAAGCCTCTTAAAGGCTTGCTTAGAAACTGTGCTAACAAATTTTGAGTTTACACTGACCGTCATGGTCACCCTTGAAGTTCATCAAAAGCAACACAAGTGTTTAGGAGGAAACCCTCTTGGTCTGGCTTTGAAGAACCAAGTAGATTCTTGAGGAGGGAACAGAGAGTAAGAGAACAAGAAAGAAATCTACCAGGAGACAAAAAGAAGTGATGGGGAAGCCAAGCTGGTGGTGGCTGCAGAGATGGGGATACTTGGATGTAGAACTATCGGGCTATTGATGGCTTTGCTGTGGTAGGTGGTGGAGAGCAAAGGTTAAGGACAGTTCCAGAGTTGAACTGCATCTCTCCAGTATCCCTGTGTTGAAATCCTAGTGCCCCGTGTCTTTATGACAAGATGACATTTGGACACAGACATGGGGACAAAAGGAGAAGACACAGGTAAAAATTGTTCATCTCAACACCAAGTGGGAAGATCTAGAACAATTTCTCCCTTGAGGCTTGCAGAAAGGTCAGCTTGGGTGGCAACTGAGCTAAGGCATTCAGCTTCCATAACTATGTGATGGTCAGTTTCTATGATGTAAGCCTCCAAGGGTAAGGAGCAGGAGCAGAAAAGGCCTCCTGCTGTGGGCGGTGTGAACATACCTTTGAGCCCATTGGTTGTGGTCTAGTTGGCTATGGCATGGATGGTCAAGGCTCAGGAGAGAAAGCTGGCTGTATAGTGACTGATTTGGGAGAGTCCCTGGCATGTAAGCAGCATCTAACACAGCAGAGGGGACCTTGGGGGGAAATATGGTGTGGAAGATGACACGAGAGAGGGAAAGCCCTGCTCTGCCTTTGAGGCTGGATTCTTTGTTTCCCATGGCAAATAAGAAAGAGGTTTGTTATGTGCTGCCTTGGAATAGTTGCTATAGGAACCAGCAGTAGAGTAGTACGTAGCAAGACCCCCCCCCCCAGAGGCTGTCCTCAGGTGTGATGTGGGTTGACAAATTGAACCTTGAGATGGTCTTAGACACAATGAGAGATTCTGACCCTCGCAAACTTGTTTGAGACGATAGCTAGGAAACCCAAATACTAAATTGCTAATTTCTGTTGAAAAAATGGAAGCAGGTGGTAGGGCGTACATATGTGTCTGTCTAACCAGCTTCCTTTGCAAATGATAGAAGAGATTGGGAGAGAAACACAGTACAGGCATCAGAGTGTTGTTTCGTCTATGTCAACAGATAAATTTTATAATTAGAATTTTACCCCTTGTAAGCTGCTCATAGGATGCTGGTATCTGAAAACTCTTCACAGGAAAAATAGTTCAGAATTTCACAAAAAAAATGCAAGCAATTTTAACATTGCAAACTACTTTCCAAACAAATACATTAGCCTGTCTTTTGGATTTTTAATGTTTTGTTTTTGTTTTTGTTTTTAGGCAGTGTCTCATGTAGCCCAGACTGACCTTATTACTATTTATCTCAGAATGATCTCTAATCTTCCCTCCCAAGTACTGGGATTATAGATGTGTGCCACCTTTGAGATTTGTTTGTTTGAGATAGAGTCTCACTCTGTAGCCCAGGAATTAATTATGTAGCCTCCCTGAGCCTCAGACTCATGGCAAGTATCCCAAGGGCTGGCGGTCCAGGTGTGTATCTGCATCCTTGGGTCTGCTATCAACCAGTCTTAAACAGATGGAAATGTGATCATTGTTCTTAGTGATCTTGAAGGAAGGAGACCAAAGAAAATACAATTCAGCTGGATTCTCCCAGGACCCCCATCTCATGGCAAGATTGCTACAGGGAAAGTAACAACCAGACCATCCAGTGTCAAGTGTTCTAGGAGAGCTACAAAAGGCCATGGGAGACCACCACTTGCCAGAAGAGCCTCTCAAAGGAAGGGGCCCATCTGGAGGAGCTTGCTACATGTTTAGAAACAAAAATCGTTGATTTTTTAAGACCTTCTTTAGAAACAGGGATGTATTCATAGTGTTTTTGTTTGGTTGTTTTTAGTAAGGAGGCCCAGATCTAGCTCTTCTCCTTGGAGGAGCAGATCATCCCTAGCCTCTTTGTCAAGCGGGCAATCTTCTCATCCCCGCAGAGCTGGAGACTCTGAGGGGCTCCTGGCACCAATTTATCTTATCACAGGAGGGATTTGAGGGAACATCAAGCAAAGCCTGTTTCTGCAGATGATTGATTTCAGCTAAGACTTTTAGCAGCAATGAATTAAGAGGAGTGTGGACGTATAGGGGCGGGGGATCATGCTGCAGGTGCCTGTACAATCATGGAGAAGGTCAACAACAGGGAGGTGGAGGGATGGTCGGCCTGTTCCCTCTAGTCACAGTTGCCTCTTGGAATAGCAGATATGAAACTCTTATAAGCCACCAACTGTAAAGATTATATATAAAGCTCCAATGGCACTGGAATACATTGCCTTCCATAGGACAGCTCTTTCTAGAAATAGGTTGGCTTTGACTAGTGTGTGGGAAGAAATGAGGGGAATTCTCGGCTACTACGGTGTTCTTACAGAGATAGTGATGAAAACATAACAAAACCCCAATACTCTGAAGGACCAGTATGCCGACCTGCTAAGAGCTTGTATGTGCTTCATCAGAAGTGGAGACCATAACAGGCTTCGTCTCATGGGACATGGAAGATCCCTTACTGGTGGTTCTAATATGTTATTAATTTCAAAGCCCAACGAGTCACCAAAAGATACTAGTATCACAAGAAAATGTAAGCAATATTACTCTTTGCAAAGGCTTCGCTCTGGTCCTGTTCTGAGCCCGTCTATTTAAATTCATGACTGAATGTGGGAAGGAGGGTGTGGCACCAGAAAAACGACAAGGGCCCTGTGCAATAACATCACACTCTGAATGGCTTAGAGGTAGCTTCTAACGTGCATCCTTTATGCTGTCTGTTATCCCCGATGTTTCTATCTGCTTCTCACTGTCCCTTCCTCCTGCTCTTGCTCTCTTTTCCTTCCTGCCTTCCAAGGAAGATCTTGACTATAAGCCCCCCCCCCCCCGAACAGCTATCCTTACCTTGTGCACGGTTGCTCAGTGGTGAGCTCCTGCTTAGCTATGCTTGCCAGCACCTCTACTTCCAAATTCAAAGCTGCACTCACATGGAACAATGAAACCCGCTAAGAGAGGCTGACTGAGGTTAGTTGATAATTATTCTTCCCTGCCAATAAAGAACACAAACACACAGGAGTTTCTAATGACTTCACAGCTAATTTATATGCGCCAAAATAATTAACAACATGTAAATTTTCCTTGCCAGTTGAGTCTTATTTGAGCATCGAAAGATATGTCATTTTAAAATAACTTCGTGCTTCACTGATGAACTGGAATTGAGACGTTGGATGCATATGTCATGTAGGTGCTGGTGGGCAAGTGATCCTCAACAGAAGACAGGGCTATCTAAACCATCCAGAGTCAGTTACCGTCCTTCAAGAGAGAAAACAGCCATAAGGCTGTTATCTAGGAAACAAACAACGCTTTTTCAATATTCAACACAGCCCCATAGCCCCTTTGGAAACACTGATAGGTTCGGACATAAAATCATTGGCTTGAGAATTCCTTTTGAATTTGAATTAACAAATACAGATGTGCTTTGATTTTTCTCTACTGTTAATAGATGATAGGAATATAAGTATACCAATTCAGCTTTAAAGAAAGCAGGGAAATTAGTTAGTTATAATGGGAAACAAGATAACGTTTCCTCAGAAAACTGAACATAGAAGTATCATATGATTCTGCCATTCCACTTCTGGATCTGTTTCTGGTTATAGACTCAGAGGGGTGGATCTCACACGCGTGCGCACACACACACACACACACACTCACACTCACATATAACACACATATAACGCACTCACACACAGTTATACACACATAACACACACTCACATACATGAACACACACCACGCACATACTCACATACACATAACACACATATAACACACTCATGTACACTTATACACACTCACATACATGAACATACCACACACACACACACACACATATAACACACATATAACGCATTCACACACAGTTATACACACATAACACACACTCACATACATGAACACACACCACGCACATACTCACATACACATAACACACATATACCACACTCATGTACACTTATACACACTCACATACATGAACACACACACACACATATAACACACATTAACGCACTCACACACAGTTATACACACATAACACACACTCACATACGTGAACACACACCACGCACATACTCACATACACATAACACACATATACCACACTCATGTACACTTATACATACTCACATAAATGAACACACCACACACACACACACACATATAACACACATATAATGCACTCACACACAGTTATACACACATAACACACACTCACATACATGAACACACACCACGCACATACTCACATACACATAACACACATATAACACACTCATGTACACTTATACACACTCACATACATGAACACACCACACACACACACACACACACACCGAGAGAGAGAGAGAGACAGAGAGAGAGAGAGCACAGAGAGAGCAGGGGGCGTTATTCATCCATGAGGAGGAAGAAAGGATATGCTGTCACTGGATGGAACTAAGGGCCTTTATGTAAGTAAAATAATTCAGAAACATAGAAGCAGGTGCTGCACGGCCTCTCTTGCACATGAAGTCACAACAAGCTGGCCTGCAAATAGAACACTGATTACCAAGAGCTAGAAAGGATGTAGAAGAAGAACGAGGGTTGGACATGATCAATACATATAATAAGGATGAATGGAAGTACCACACAGCATCCCATTAATATGTATTAGTAAAATATTAATACTTAAAGTATACTAATAAGACCCAAGAGGAAAAGAACAGAGTTGCATCTTCCCCAGATCACACCATGGAGGGCTAGCTTGGAAAAGCTGTGGGAAGAGTGTCTAGCTTTTGTATCTGTCCCACCCAGGATCTGCCATGAGGTGTCTCACCTCACTCCTAGTCTTTTGTCTCCATGGTCTTTGAGGCAGAAAAAGTAGGCTTCTATTTCCACTTGAAACCTCAGATTTGGTTCTGCTCCCACAACCTCTGCACCCTGATATATGGAGAAGTCATCTCATACCTGTTTAGGACAAGCCCTGGCTCTAGTTCTCCCCGGAGTCCTGATTTGGTCCAGAAGAGGTTAGTCACCTCCCATCCAAAGGACACCATGTTTGATGACATGTCAGCTTCACTTTCATGCTTCCCAATCATGGACCTGTGTGTGCACATGTGTCTCCTGTGCCCAAATCTTACACCATTTTCTGGGTGGTCCCATACAGGTGGAAGCCTTTTTCTATCTGCTGGTGGACACCTGAGTAGGTACCAGTCTCACCTCCTGTGAACTTTCTAATGGGGTTGAAATGTGAGATCATAGACTTTTCGAGAGGAAATCAAATTAAAGCATTGTGTCCATCTGTCTTAGGGTCTTATTGCTTTGAAGAGACACCATGACCACTGCAACTCTTCTAAAGGAAAACATTTAACTGGGGCTGGCTCACAGGTTCAGCGGTTCATTCCATTGTCACAGAGGGGATCATGAAGGCTGCATGCAGGCAGACATGGTACTGGAGATTAGCAGACAGTTCTTAATTTCTTGATCAGAAGGTAGTGGGGAAAGACTGTGTGCCACATTGGGTGGAGCTTGAGCACATTAGACCTCAAAGCCCGCCTCCACAGTCACAACACGGGCATATTTCCTCATAGAGCCACTCCCTGTGGCCAAGCATCCAAACACATGAGTCTATGGGGCCATTCCTATTCAAGCCATCACACCAAGCAAGCGAGAGGGTGTGCTGCTGCATTTCGCAGCAGGCTTCCATTGTTCTGGGGTAAAACTTGCTGAGTCACCTGACCGCACAGTTCATTCCCACCTCCACTCATATTTGCAATATTCTTTTAAGCTTTATTCAAGATCTACAAATAGAAGCCCTAAGAAAAGCTTCCACATAAGTGGGAGAAAACTCCGTGCCCCCTGCCATCATATTCTGTGGGGAATTCTGTGATTATGCTCAGTTGTATTGCATGTGCTTTTAAGCTCTTATTAGCTTCATACTTTTTCTCTCTCAGAGAGAGAAGATCCCAAACTAAAAAAAAAAAATCACTTTCTTACTTTTAGATTATGAAGCTGAAAAATTACAGTTCAAAAGAGAGAGAGAGAGAGAAAGTCATTTCTTAATGCTTTCACAAAGACTCAGGATCTGTGGTCCTAATGGTTCTATTCTGGTGTTAAATTGACTTAACAATGCCCTGCAAATTCCGGGTCCTTTCAGCCCTGAAGAGTACATTTTGATGGCTTTAATTATTGAAGGCCTGGCTTGTTTTTCACTAAAGTGTACACATGGAATTTAAAATAACTTTCAAACTCCCAAGAAAGCATTTATTTTCTCACTTTTTCATTAATGTCCAGACAGTGGCTCCTGGAGTTGAAGAAATCTACCTTTCTGTTTAACTGGCTGTTGTTATGACATTTCAACAGGATAACGTTGGTTGGTACGTGTGTGTGTGTGTGTGTGTGTGTGTGTGTGTGTGTGTGTGTGTGAGAGAGGGGGGGGGGTAGTAAGCATTCATGTGTGGGTTATGAGTGTGTGTTATGAGTACACATGTGTGTTATGAGTATATGTATGTTATGAGTACACATGTGTGTGTTATGAGTACATGTGTGTGTGTGTAAGTCCATATGTGTGTTCATGTGCACACACACCTATGGGAAAGCCAGAGAAGAGGATGTCAGATGTCCTGTTCTATCATTCTTGGCTTTTCCCTTTGAGGCAGTATTTGTCACTGAACTTAGAGCTAGCCTGGCAGCCAGTAAATCCCAGCTATCCCCCTGTCTCCATGCTCAGCAGTGCTGGGGTTACAGGCATGCTCAAGCATGGACAGGTTTTTACATGGATCCTGGGGATTTGAACTCAGGTCCTCATGCTTGCCAAGCAAGCACTCCTACTCACTGAGACATCGCCTCAGTCTCCAACTTTAACATTTTAAAATTTCACATTTTGTCTGAAATCTAAACTAAATGGCCCAGTCTGTCATGCTTGTTCTAAGGTTTTTGGCAATAAGTTGGTAAAAGGAAAAATGTGATTTTCTTGTATACCTCTTAGCTTTATTGGCATAATACATTTTTTCTATATTACTAAATTCAAGAGTATCTTAGCAGAGAAGCTATTACTTTGTAGGTCTATGTTTATGATTAAATATTACACAAAGCACATTTTAAAAATCATAGTTTGTTTCCTTCTTCTTGTCAGAGTGCTATAGGTTTTGTTTTGTGCATGCAATATCATGACGGTATGTGTATTTTGAGGTACACAGAAAACATGCCACATACAAAGTAGAGTGGCTCCCAAGAGTTCATGGCCTGTAAGCTTGGTCACCTACATGGTGATGTTAAGAAGTGCTGGGACCTTCCAGAGGCAGAGCCTAGGGTGAGGCCTTCAGGCCACTGGGGATTGCCTCTGAAGAGTTGAGTATAATCCATCTGGGATACAGTTAGTGCTTATGGAAGAGACTGTTATAACGAGACCAAGATTGGCTCTACCACATACCCTGCTTTGGGTTCAAACGGTATGCTATGGAGTTTTAGAATCCCAAGCACCTTAGAAATAACCTGGTCCCACTTTTTTATTTTCCAAAGACAAAACAAAAGGCCAGAAATGTTAGGGAAATGTTTGTCTGAACTCATTTGGCTTGTCAATAGCGGAGCCCTGGCCAAGCTGGTGCTGTGTAGACCATTAATACTCAGATGTGCGATTTGAGCTGGACTTTGAAGAACCACATTCAGGATCTCCATGCTGAACGTGCAGATTGGGCACTGCACATCTTTAGGAGGTGCCCCTCCCGTGGATTTTGACCAATGCCTAGGGAGGACGACACATTAGCTGAAAGGAGGATTTATATAGACAAAATGGTAGAGCCCTTTCTCTTTCTCCACTCCAAAGAAGGATTTTGTCCATACAGAGCACCTTAGGCCAGAGTATCCCCCAAAGAGTTATGTCCTTGTATTAGGATGCCTATCTTCCAGACACTGGTATTGTTTAACATTTTGACTTGGATTTGGAAACCAGGTCCGCAGTCTGCTATGAGTGTGATCTTAGCCCTCTCTGGATTTGTAATTGTAGCACCTGCTTGCTCTCCAAGGTAATTATGCAAAACAAAATGAGATCAGGGCTTTGGAGATGGCTTGCTCAGTAAAGTCTTGCTGTGCAAGCGTGAGGGTCGGAACTTGAGCACCCAAATCCACGTTACCAAATTTAAAAGCGTGGCAGACACTGGTAATCTTGGTGCTGGGGAGGCAGAGACAGGCAGATCCCCAAGATGCAGACGAGCCAGCCAGTCCAGCCTAACCACACCCACAAAGATGAGTCAAGGCAAATGAGAGATTCTTTTCTCAATTTCAAAATAAAAATTATGAGTAGTTCCTAAGGAATATAACCCTCTGGCCTCTACATAGACACACATACGTGAGTGTGAGCTCCTGCACACACACACACACACACACACACACACACACACACTAAATGATATCATTAAACTATTTTCAAGGCACCTGCTTATTTGTGCCTATGGCATAAACATTCACTATTATAACCAGGAATTTTCGGCTCTACCCTCCGTTCCTTTGTTTGCCTTGAGTGAAACTTCTGAGAGCTATAGACTCTGAGCAAGACCTTTTTTGAAGAAATATGGCCCCGTAGACTCATATATTGAAATACTTAGTTATCAGGGAGTGGCACTACTCGAGAAGCATTATGAGGCATGGCCTCAATGGAGTAGTATGGCCTTAACTGATAGAAGAGTGTCGCTGGGTGGGTGGGTGGGTCTTGGGTTTTCCAAAGCCCAAGCAAAGCCTAGTGTTGGCCTCTCTCTCTCTCTCTGCCTGTGGATCAGGCTCTCAGCTACTGCTCCAGTGTCTGCCTGAAAGACATCATGCTCTTCACCATGATGATAATGGACTAAACCTTTGAAATTATAAGCAAGGCACAATTAAATGCTTTTTCTTAAAACAGTTTCCTTCACAGGGTAGAACATTGACTAAAACACCTCAGTTTGTCTTCATGTCAGAACAGTAGGAGAGGAAGAAGACACAGTAAACACACACCTGGACTGTAGTGAAAACCACACTCACGCGCATAGGCCTCTAGCAGCTCTGCCTGGTGATAATGAGACACTTAGTGATCCACCCAATAGCTCTAAGGCAGCACAGCTTTGAAACTTTGAAATCTCTTTTAAAACCACATGCCATCTTTGCGTTAACAAGTATAGTCACTGATGTGTTTATAAAAAGATAAAGAGAAATAGAATATGTTCTATACGGGGATGTGGCGAGGTGTGGGGGAAGAGGGTGTCTCAGCAGACCCATGCCAAGTCATCCCTTCCCCCTGAGGGACCAGCTACACAACGGTATAGTATAGAATAGAGTTTAGTCAGGGCATGGGGA
>JADRCD010224088.1:0-15302 GCA_019843815.1 Montemys delectorum | reverse complement strand
CTACACAACGGTATAGTATAGAATAGAGTTTAGTCAGGGCATGGGGAGGGGAATTAAGAGGGTAGTAGAGGCAGAGAGAGGCAGAGAACAGGACAGAAAGAGAGAGAGAGAGAGAGAGAGAGAGAGAGAGAGAGAGAGAGAGAGAGAGAGAGAGAGAGAATAGAGAAGTAGGGGCCAGCCATAAGCATGTGGAGAGAGAGAGAAGGGAAAGGAATGGGGAAGGGGAGAACAAGAGCAAGAGAGAAGCAAGAGATTAAGAGAAGGAGGAGGTGGCAAGCAGCCCCTTTTAGGGAAGGCCAGGCCTACCTGGCTGTTGCCAGGTAACTGTGGGGTGGAGCTTAGACAGAATGCTAAGAGTCAAGAAATCTTTGGTGGTTGCTTTCTTGGTCATCTCTTGTATACGTTAAGGATAATATGCAAATGGTCCCTGATACACAAGGATCCACGGGTGGTTTTACAGCCTTCCAATGGTGGGGAAAATGTATATTCAGTAAGAATTGTACCCTGAACTCTGAATTTTGGTCTTTCCTTGCGTATCAATAGCGATATGCTTACATATCATTTCCTCCTGCTGCTGGTGGGTGACATCAAGCAGAAGTTCCCGTGCAATCAAGGGGTGTATGCAGCTGGTATTAGTGGGTGCTATATTGCTAAGCTCTGATGCTGGATAGGTCAGGTGCACTAAATGCATTTTCTCTTTGCAGCATTTGTAGTTTATTGCAGGGTTATTGAGATGCAACCTTGTGATGAGTGAGGCAGCATCTGTGTACATGCATCTCCCCTGGCATCTCTTCTATAGGGCAGCAGAGCTGAGCTTGGAAACAACCTTTTAGGAGCAGAATGATTTTCCCTATCACAAGTATAGATCTGCTTTTCCACCGAGTGGAAATAAGATCACTATGTGTCAGGAGCTCAGGGGAAACATTTGATACAGCTGAGTAGGGACGGATGTCATTTAGACAAAGATGACTGGAGCCATCCTATCTCTCCCTAGAAATAAAAAGTCCAAAGAGGCCAAAGGATAATGATGTACCATCTCTAGTAATTACTACTCTTCCTGGGCTTTCTCCTGGCACTCCTAATGGGAAAGCTTTGATGATGCTGTGGACATGGCTGAGTCGCGCCTTGCTCTGAAGGATTCTGGAGGGAGGAGGGGGGAGGTGCTCAGGAGCCTCCATCCCTTCCTCCCCTGGGAGAAGAGGGCCAATTTGGAACTGTCCTGGGGCACATTTCCTTCAGCCCAGACAAAGACACAACTGTTCTTGAACATCAAAGGGTACAGCTAGTCACACCTCAGGCATCATTTTAGAGCTTGATGCCACCTCATTATGTCACTGTTTTGCAATAAAGAGACTGTAAGCACCACCTTTTCCCCATGCTGGAGCACCAGTGAGGGGACTCCAGGCTTTTAAGCCCTTCAGATGTAAATCTCTGTCTGGCAGTCCCTCTCCAGCTTCCATTAGGAAATTGGTTTATAATGTGTTATAATGGGTGACAGTTTTTCAAGTCACTTAATTGGAACTGTTCTTGTGATTTTTTTTTTTTAACTTAGCTCTTATATCCTAGTCCTAAACTCTTCCTGATCTTTGGAACTTTATAAAGTCCCAGCTGGGGAGATGGCTCAGGGGCTGAGATCTTGTCCTGTAAGGGTGAGTCCTTGGGTTTGGACCTCCAGAACCCATGTAAAGCTGGAATGGCAGTGCAAGTGTCTGTCGCCTCAGCATCCCTGTGGAGAGGTGGGATGTGGAGATAGGAGACTATCCTGAAGTTCATCGTCAGTGAGCCTGAGGTGTGTAGTGAGGATGAGACTCTGTCTCAGAAACAAGGTGGGAGTTGAGGCCCAGTGTCTGAGGCTGACTTACATTGTGGCACAAATCACACCAGGTGTGGGAGAGAGGGAGTGCAGGGTTGACTGGTTAGAAAAGAAAAGAATTTGGAATTCCCCATTATCCTGCCGAGCTGCAAGTAGACAGCAGTCATATGCCATGCTAGGGAGAGAGGTACAGATTCAAAGAGACCCCAATATAATGAAATCTAACCTTTACCTTTAAGATCTTGTCAGAAAGAAATGGTAGTTGCATCTCTACAAATATGGACACTTACGTTTGATTCCAGACACAACACTGTAGAAGGATTTGACCTTCTGCCTCTCTGCCCGAGAAAGATTATGGTTTCAATGTGAAATGGCCTCTGTGGACATGGGTGTCTGTGATTCCCCCATTTTTGTCCAGACCTTGTGCTTTCAGATTTTTGCCATCTTGTCAGAAGAACTGAAGAAGCAAATTAGCAAGCCATTTAATTCAAAGGCAAAACAAAAATACAACTTAGACATGTCCGCAAGAGAGCAAGAGGCTAAATGAGACTGCCTGAGTGAGACAGGGTACTGTTTGTGTCATCCCTCGTGGGTCCACTGGAGGAATTTTGCTATTGGTAGGATATGAGTGTTTTTGTTTTGACTGGCAGTCATAGGTTATACAAGGCCTTGTTCACTAAGCATATCCCTTTGGTTTCAGTCATATGCTTACCCAAAATTGTCCCAAAAGTTCTCTTAGAGAAAACAGTTTACCTTAACAGAAACTTAATGCTTAAAACTAGTTCTAGGCAAGATCGGACCCCTGTCCCTAGCTCCAGGATATTTCAGGATGTGTTTGACTGCAGAGAAGGAGTTACTAAGGGTTTCTAAGGAACAATAAAGTAAAGTGGCCTGGTTGCATTGTTTGGTGAAGGTTGTGTGTAGCTCCATGCAAATGGGGTCACTGTTGCTAAGTGCTTTGTTGGGAAACTAGAGGAGGTGGCTGGTGCTGTCTTGGGTCTTGGGTTGCTAGACTTCGCTCTATATTTGTCCACTTGGACACTTGGTTCCCACTTGATGGTGTTGTTGGGGACGTTGTTGAACCTAACTGGCTAATGAAGCCAGCACATGTAGAATATAGCCCACCCGTAGCTGGCTGACATATTCAGAGCTGAGCTCTTGGCTTCCTTTATGCCACCATGAAGCAAACAGACATGGCAAGTCTCACTCACCATCATGAGCAAGTCAACTGCAGCCACCATGCCGTCTCTTCCTTGACAGACTGTACCATGAGCCAAAGTGAAATCTCCTTAAGGTATAGTCTGCCACGATAAAGAGAGAAGTCACTGATGCATTCTTAAGGGGCTACAATAAAGCCCAGGAATCAAAAAACCGAGTCACACAGCAAACAGCTTCAGTTCAGGTCACAGGTCTTCCTTTTGTTGGCTCTCCAACCCTGAACAGGCTGCCTAACTCTCCAATCTTCTGGGTCCTCACTCATCGCTTGGGATTGGGAATTGTCCCTGCCGCTCAGCATTGGCAGAGGGTAGATTTAGTATAACGTAAACTGTCAATGAAACTCAGCTACTAGCAGTTCTCACATCCTGAAATGTTGCTAATTAATCTATTTGACTGATAAAACTAGGAACCAATAAAAAGGGAGGTGGATCATTCAGATGCTGGGAAAAGAACTTCACAGAGACTATCCTTGCTTTATATTTGAACAGAACAGCCAAGCAAGGGTACAAATAGGAACCCAAGGCTCACCCAAAGTCCTAAAATTAAAAGTACAATAGCACATTCACCCAGTGCCCACAAGGTCTGGAAGAGGGACTACAACAGGAACTGGGAACACTCAGAGAGCAGTAATAGCTTTTCCATCCACCCTGGAAGAATGACACTATTTAAATTCCTACTTGAAGTCTTTGGTAAAGCAAAAGAGCAATGCCTCTGTATGACTCAGTTTACCTCCTTATAAACTCAAGAGTTTGGATGGAGGAGGGATCAGAGATCATTCAGACTTTGACATCTCTAATCTATTGGAAGAGGTGACTGATCCTCCTAAGAATACAGCAGGCCAGGGTTAGGAGCCCCATACAGGATGCTCACAGTGTCCCTTTCTGCCCCCAGACACAGTGACCACAATGAGCTTTGTCCCATTGCCCTTAGAAGGCCACCTAGAAAAGTGGTTGCCCTTCCCTCACAGTGTCTACCTGGTACCTAAAAGGGCGTATATGGATATGAGAACAAGTGGGCCAGATGACTACTGAAGTCCTTTCTGTGTTATGGGGGTGGTTCCCCTCTCCGAGGACCTCGGGCACCTGGGAGCAGAGAGCAGCATACATGCAGATTACTCCCATAACAGCCATAACCCCATTACCAGATTCGGAACTCACCAAGACAGTGTGAGGTATTTAGTCCACAGCTTCATTTTAATCAGTTATGGTGAAGTTTGTCCCGGCTCTCTACAGTTACAAAAGTAAGTGTTCAGCGTGTAGTGTAAGTACCCTTAGCCCCAAGCATAACTGTTTCTGATTTCTGAACACTCACATACACACGTCGTGAGATGATACTCAAGCCTGGACACTCATATCACTTCTATTCGTCGACCCTTTATATCTAGACGGTGCAGTTAACTTTAGGCAATATTCAGCATTCAGCCTGCCTACGTTCCAGCTTCTCATGAGATCACTTGGGAAATGGCCCGTTTGTGCATTGCATTGCACTCAGAACCTTGCATATCTTAGAGAAATTTGGACTTTGGGTCTGTAGCTTGGGGTACTCCCACTGGATGGCAATGAAAATCCAACCATTAGGCAGGAAGAAAAATGGAGCTGGAGAGATGACCCAACAGTTAAGAGAACATACTGCTCTGACAGAGGACTGAAGGTCAGTTCTTAGCACACAAGTAAAGCAACTCACAACCACCAGCAACTATAGAGAGATCCAGGGATAATATACCTTCTCCTGGCCTCCATGGATACCTGCACACACGTAGTGCACACAAACCCACATAGGCACAGACATACATACAGACAGATACACATATGTACACACATGCATATGTATATATGTACATACATATAAATAATGATAAATCTCTTAGAAAAGATGGAAATAGGGGGCTAGAGAGATGGCTCAGCGGTTAAGAGCAATGACTGCTCTTCTGGAGGTCCCGAGTTCAAAACCCGGCAAACCCACATGGTGGCTCACAACTATCTGTAATGAGATCAGATATGTCTGAAGACAGCTACAGTGTACTTACACATAATAAATAAATAAATCTTTTAATAAAAAACAGAAGGAAATAGGAATCACATCAGTAACCTCCCTGCTCAGATCCCTGCTACGCTACTGCCTCATCTGTATTCTCTCTGTGCGCACATTTGTAAGCTTCTAATATTTATATGTGTTTTGTCACCTACGCTATCATGATAGCTGACATTTATGAGTCTCTTACCTGTGTTCTGCATTGTGCTAAGCAATTTATGAAGTCTATTTCATTTAATCTCTGCAGAACACCTAAAGTGAGGGAAGGAGAGTGTAGTAAATTTCCAGATGGAGAGATTGGGGTCTGGGTTGAAGTCACTTTTTATATGTCAAGTATGTTTTCTGCTATTACGTGTTCTCCAGAAGGAACCATGGTTCCTGGCCCCTTACATCCCTCGCCAGACAATGACTAAACTGTTTATCAACCATTTCATTCCTCTGAACATTCTGGGTCTTCTGTCTAGATTCTTATCATTGTATGTAATAAAGTTACAAGTACTGGGTTGACTTGCACATAAGGCTTCGTGGGAATACAGACATCCAACCTAATATCATAAAATAAAATGAGTGATTCGCTTTTAAAAGTCACCGGCTCGGTCTGGAAGCAATGGCTTCCCAGACAATTTAACTCCAGCTTGTATTAGTATCAAATAATACAAAGTGAGGGTGACTGCTGATTTTTACCCTCCAGTGTTGTTGCTGGTTAAACTCGTGCGTTGGCGTTGGGGCTTTCTTTGTAGGTAAGAGTGTTTGCAAGAGACTGAGTTTGGAGTCCAGTACCTAACATAGCAACAAAGGCAAACAAACAAAAAAAACAATGTGTTTGCCTCCCTTGTTAAAGTGTGGATCTTCAGGTAGGTGATTAACAGGGGGCTGGCACATGCCAGTAAGAGGCAGAGGAAAGGAGGGGGCTCAGTAATGACCAACGGGGCAGGAATTAGATGGTTATGTACTAAATTTCAAACCGTGAACTCCTAGCGTGAAGAGAGCCGAGGTCGTGAGATTTCTTCTTAACTGTAATTTCCCACAAGTTAAGTGCTGGCTGGCTGTCAGTTTGTTGCTGGGATGGAAGGAAGCCATGTGAACTCGTGTTCTGAGAAGGTTATGAGAGCCGTGGATGCCCTTGTGGTGATGTGAGCACATCCATTAGTTTATCAGGATGCTTAGCTCTGAAAGGAACCTAGCAACCAATCAACTTCTGAGCTTATGTCACCAGTAGCAGGCCATGCTGTACATCAAATGGACAAGAGAAGCAGCCCCTGGGAAAGCTAGCAGGAAGCCAGCCTTTCTGTCTGAATCCACTTACCTAGAATATACCGTAAATGCCGAAAAGAATGGGAGTCTCACGGAGTGATAGGTTCTGAGGTTAGCCTTTGACCTTGTGTGATAAGCACACAGCAGATACAAGTCTAGACCAGAGCAGGTAAGAGGGACCCCCTCTACTCCCCGCTTCAGGGGGTAACCACGCAGAATGCCTGGTAGCCCCAAAGAGTCTCTACGTACCTTCATCCTATTTCTCCCTGGCATTGTCTTTATTGCATTTGAAAGGCTGGGATTTGAACCTACACCTGTATGGAAGGCATCAACTGGTCCTTGTACCAGGAGAGGGGAGCTTTTGCCAGTGTAAGAGTGTGTGAGAGAGAGAGCTACAGATGAAGCGCAATCAGGAAGGTCACAAAGTTCAGAAGGGCCACATCAGATTATGGATGCACCTCCCCCACACTCTTTCCAGTAAAGAAAGGAAAGTGAGAAGGGGGTCCTGGAAAAGCCATTTCAAATTAGGAAAAGTTCATTTTGCATCATCCAGTGAACAGAGGCTCAACCCTCGCAAGGCTGAACCCAGCTTCCAAATAGCTAGACTCACTTGGTCTCCGGGGAATCTATGGTTTCTTATTCCCTATTAGTGATTTCTGGTCACCTGGGAAGCAGGTCAGGCATGTTACTGGAGAAAGATTCTGGGAATACAAACACGTGTCGAGTTCTGTAACCATGTGGCCTGTCTGTGTATGAGCTGTGTGTAGGTACGTGTATGAGCATATGAATACAGCTCTGGGGGTATGAGTGGTGTATACACTATGTTATGTGTAGATAGATAGATAGATAGATAGATAGATAGATAGATAGATAGATAGATAGATAGATAGATGGATGGATGGATAGATAGATAGATAGATAGATAGATAGATAGATAGATAGATGCAGAGTATCTACCTCAGTTGCTCTCTGCCTTTCTGGAGGAGAGAGGGTATCTCTCTGAACTTACTGATTTAGATTTAGCAAGTCTAGCTGGGCAGCAAACTCCAGGAATAATCCTGGCTCTGCCTCCCAGAGCTGAGATTGCAGACAGACACTATACCACCAAGTCCAAGCTTTGACATGGGTACTGGGATCAAACTCAGGTCCTTGTGCTTATAAAGCTAGCATTTACAGGGTGCCCTCTCTGCTCAGACCCTCTTTTATGGTCTTTCCACGAAGAGGGAAATATCCTTACATCAGCACTGGCTAGTACAGTAGCCACAGCCACACAAAGTCCTCAGCTGACCTATCGCCGGTACAACAGAGCAACGGAATTTTCATTTTATTCTAGCTGATTTTTATTTTGAAACGGATAGCAGCATCTTTTATGGCACAGAGATGACAAGCTGACAGAAATCTTTCTCATTTTCAGTGGCTAATATTATTTTTATATACTAAATAAAATTGTATTTTATAGAGAGTTTTTAATCTCTAATGACTCAAAGAAATCAAGTGTTGTATTTAATCCAAAGAGAATGAGCAGACAGAGTTTTGTTAAGGAGGGTTGGAGCGGAGGCAGTTAACTTAAGATGGGGCCCAGGGCAAGGAATTTGTTGAAATGCATCGGTCTCTGTGTGGCTCTCTGCACGGCACTGGGTGCTGGGGCTTCTCATTCTGATGAAGCAGTTCTTATAGAGTCTCAGTAGACTTGAGACTCCATGCAACTGGGCTATCCTGGGTATGAAAAGCCTCCCCTTCAGCCTCGGATTCCCGTTTCTTCCAGCTACACAGGTATGATGCCTCGGGTGCTCACTCCCAGTGTGATGATCCAGTAATGACATCCCACGTATAGAATCAAATAAGTTGTCACTTTATGGTGGGAAAACCATTAAGCTCCGCCTAAGGCACCTGATCATCCCAAGTACAGTTCTTTGACCCAATGGGTCCTGAACTCTTTATTTTGCAGTGAAGAAAGAGGATTTGGCTGGCTTTGGTGGCACAGGCCTGCAATCCTGGGCTCAGCAGGCTGGGGCAGGAAGATTGAACGTTCAGTGCCTGCTTGGCTGCAGAGTCCACCCTAAGAAACTCAATGAGACCTCCATCTCAAAATAAGTAGCAAGAGGGCTAGGGGTGTAACCAGTGAGTACCTGTCTAGCATATGTGAGACCATGGGTTCAAAGCATAGTATCCCACACATATAAAGAAATTAAACCCAGCTATGGTGACTTGCATTGACCTAAAATGGCTTAGTGCACGGTGAACTTCCCTTAACTCACTCAAAGCCTTCTTAATTAGTATTTATTTATGAGTGGGTAGAAAAATGTCATTGATTCTCTCCTTTCGCTTTCACTGTTTTTTTTTTTTTTAAAGATTTATTTATTATTATACATAAGTACACTGTAGCTGTCTTTAGACGCACCAGAAGAGGGCGTCAGATCTCATTATGGGTGGTTGTGAGCCACCATGTGGTTGCTGGGATTTGAACTCACAACCTCCTTGGAAGTGCAGTCTGTACTCTTACTGGCTGAGCCATCTCGCCAGCCCCCTTTCACTCAACTTTAAAAGCAACCGTTACCTACTTTAACAAGAAAGTTGGCTAGCTTTCCTAAGGTTCAATAAAGATGGAAAAAGTGTTCGGGTTGCCCCTGTGACCCTTCAAAAGCTGATGAGCCCCTTTTTTACTGATGTTTGTGAGAGCTGCAGACTGTGACCTGAAAGTGACTCTCAACTGTCTTAGAGCTATGACCCTTTAACACCATCCCTCATGTTGTAGTGACCCTCAGCTGTGACATCGTTTTCATTGTGACTTCATAATTGTCATGTTGCTACTGTTATTATGAATTGCAATGTAAATATTTTTGGAGATAGAAATTTACCAAAGGAGTCATGGCCCACAAGTTGAGAAACACTGCAGGAAAATGCCCGGGCAGAGCTGCAAACGTTTTGAACAAAAACATAATCATCCGAGAAGAGGGACATATCTAAATCAAGGGAAATTCCAATCCAATGGCAAGAGAAGACAGCTGGGTGTCTCATTCTCGTAATCGGATTCCACTAAATCACAAGTGTGTGGGGGTCTATTATGATTAAACAGCCAAGTGACCGGAGGGAGGCCAAACTGGATAACTCAGTGGGAGGACCAGAAAGTAAGAGATTACTCAACTGCACTGCCCTTATTCCGTATGAGAGAGAGGTGAAGCCAAGCGATATATTGTTGATGAAGTTACTGATGTGTTAGAACTGAGGGTTGCATCAGAACATACCACACTCTAGGCCCGAACAGTTCCACTTGTAAGAGGTTTAATTGAGAGGGAGAGAGGGGGCAGTAGCTCGGAAAGAGAGGAGGGGGAGGGAGAGAGAGAGAAAGAGAGAGAGAGAGAGAGAGAGAGAGAGAGAGAGAGAGAGAGAGAGAGAGAGAGATGTTTCATATATATATATATATATATATATATATATATATATATATATATATATATGGGTTCTGACGTAGTGGCTGCAGGTAAAGGTGGGAGGTGAGCCCAATGGATTCTGGGAATATGGTGACTGTTGCCCTGGCAACAGGTCGCTGAGACCGGCCCATGTGTCTCCACAGGCTTTGAATGTCCTAATGCTAACAGTTACACCACCTCTAACCACTTCCAAATGCCCAGGCATGTTCTGGAATGTAGTGTTATCTTCAGTCTACCGATCTCAGACTCCCCTTCCTGCCTCTCTCTGCCCTCATCCCATATCATCCAGGTGATATTACAGAAGTAGCCTGCATGGGTTACCGGAAGACAGCCTGGGTGAGAATTAGGCTGTCAGAGTTAAATGTCCTGTCAGGTCCCATAGCCAGGCTGTCTTAAAGGGGACAGGAATGGGAAGAATCAGGGATCACAGGGAAAAACGGGCTCTTTGCCTCACCCTCCGGTGCTGCCGTGCCTCGAGGAGGAGCTTGAGAGAGAAACTGGGGACCATGCTTCCAACCACCACCACCCCCCCTCCCGCATCAGGAAGCGGCACCTGGCAGGGTAGGTTTTAAACTAAGAGCCAGTGACTTGATTGCAACCCCAGTGAGCCAGAGATTTGATTGAAGATATCATAGAGGAGGGTACTGGCTGGTTTTTGTGTGTCAACTTGACAAAAGATGGAGTTATCACAGAGAAAGGAGCCTCCCTCGAGGAAATGCCTCCATGAGATCCCGATGGAAAGCATTTTCTCAATTAGTGATCAAGGGAGGAGAGTCCAGCCCATTGTGGGTGGTGCCATCTCTGGGCTGGTAGTCTTGGGTTCTATAAGAAAGCAGGCTGACCAAACCAGGGGAAGCAAGTCAGTCAGCGGCACCCCTCCATGGCCTCTGCATCAGCTCCTGCCTCCAAGTTCTTGCCCTGTGTGACTTCCTGTCCTGACTTCCTTTGGTGATGGACAGCAGTGTGGAAGTGTAAGCTGAATAAACCCTTGCCTCCCCAACTTGCTTCTTGGTCATGGTGTTTTGGGCAGGAATAGAAACCCTGACTAAGACAAGGAGTATAAGGAGAGTGCACATTGCTTGTTGCTCAGCATTTTAGGACTATCCTCCTCTCTATAAATCCCCACTAAGCATCCCAGGAAGTGGTGTCCTTTTTAAACCTCTTTCTATAATTCTCTCCTCCTCCAGAAGTGAAACCAAGTCCTGTGCTCTATTTTGGCAAATCTGCACCTACCATCCTGTTGATAACAGTTGCTGGTATCTTTCTTAGAAGGTAGAAAAAAAAAATGACACACTTTGTGTCAAAACCAATTGTTGAGTCCGACCAGCGGAACTATTCGGGGTCCGTGGGTTACCTCAGGCTGGAGGCTGGACTAGACCTGTTGAAATAAACGGGCGCAAGAAAGAAAGGAAAGGACGCCAAGTAGATTTTATCAAGGCGACATTTACTTTGGGGAAAGGTGGGTATATATATCCAGAGGTACAAAACGTGGAACCAACACAATGAGCACAATTTTTGCATAACGTAAATACAGCTCTAGACAGAAGGGCGACTTTCAAGCAGGTGAGGTGTTTACAATAAACAAGTGACTTCAAACAGAAAAGATCGCAGCAGATCTGCTTCTCGGTAACAGGAGAAGCAAGTGGGCCGTGGGCTTTGTTCCGAGCACAGCAGGTGTCAGGTGTCTGCTACAGTTCTAGCAATATCAGCTACTTTCGCTTTCGGCTTCAGGCAGAGAAGATTCTCAGCCGCGGTCAGACAGGGAGGAGGGAGGCAACAACCAATATCATTCTTCATACAAGAATCAAAAACAATGCTCTCAGTACTGGAGAGATGATGTCAGTGGTAAAAGGTGCTTACTGCGCTTGCAGAAGGCCCAGGATCCCAGTAACATGATGCTTATTTAGAGATGTATATTGATCAGAAGTTTTTTGGGGTTTTTTTGGGGGGGAGGGGGTGTTTCGAAACAGGGTTTCTCTGTTGTAGCCCTGGATGTCCTGGAACTCACTCTATAGACCAGGCTAGCCTCGAACTCAGAAATCCACCTGCCTCTGCCTCCCAAGTGCTGGGATTAAAGGCGTGCGCCACCACCGCCCGGCTTGATCAGAAATTTTTAGGGACAGAATTTTGAAACAATATCAAGATAAATGAAGAAGGCAAGCCACTAAGCCATGATGCAATTAATATTAGCTCATAGGGGTTGACCTTTGCATTGGTTACATGCCGTCTCACTTTGACTGAGTACTAACAAGAAGCAATTTAATGGAAAGGGGGTTTATTTAAATACATAACTTCCTGGCACAGAAACCAGGGTGCCTGGTGTTCCAGCCGTGATGGTAAGAACTCACAGCATGACCTGTTCCAGCTTTGTGGATCAAACAGCATTCTCGGGCCAGAACTGGGATGGGTGACAGTCCTAATCACAGTCCTGTGTCTGCCATCTAATCCCCACATCCAAAAGGTTCTATAGCCTTTCAATATAGTACTATCATCTGGGGACAGGCATTCAAACACAGCCTGACTAGTACAGAAGGAGAGGCTCACAGCCGTCCATTGGACTGAGCACAGGGTCCCCAGTGAAGGAGCTAGAGAAAGGACCCAAGGGGCTGAAGGGCTTGCAGCCTCTTAGGAGGAGCCACAATATGATCTAACTATTACTCTCAGAGCTCCCAGGGACTAAACCACCAACCAAAGAGTACACATGGTGGGACTCATGGCCCCCCAGCTACATATGTAGCAGAGGATAGCCTAGTCAGTCATCAGTGGGAGGGGAGGCCCTTGGTCCTGTGAAGGCTCTATGCCCCAGTGTAGGGGAATGCCAGGGCCAGGAAGTGGTAGAGGGTGGGTTGGTGAGCGGGGGGGGGGGGGGGGGGGGGGTTTTTTTTTTTTTGTTCTTTTCCTGAGGAGAAACCAGGAAAGAGGATATCATTTGAAATGTACATAAAGAAAATATCTAATAAAAAAAAGTACTGAGTCAGACAGTGTTGGCAAAGAGAGTTCCTGTGAGGAACACTTCATATGCAAACTACAAAAATATCCACCCATAATGAAGTAATACCTAAGTACCATTTGGTTTTGGACTTTCTCTTCTAGGAATAAACATATAGGAACTAGATGTAAGCCCAACATTAGCCTTTAATTCAAATCATCCAGATTCTTCAAGTACCCCTGTAGGGAACTAGACCAACCCAAGGCTATCTCAGAAGTCCCAATGAAAGGACAAAGGGAGCTTTTTGTCCTCTGTTGCTTTGTCCAGGGATGGACTTGGCAAGTCTTGCCTGACCCAGTGTCTCAGAGGAGTCAAGGTTGTGTCTTCTGGGGATCCAACTCTTCCCCTCTGGGCTGTGCTTATCAGTCCTAAGGCAACATTAACTTAGGTATATCTTGTGTTCTCTTTGCCAACACTGCCTAACTTAGTACTTCTTAATTAACTTGTTTGGCATAAGACAAAGCTCATGATCGACATCCATACCTGAGATTTTATCTTCTCTGTCTTTCTCACCCCCTGGTACCTTACCATCAGGACCCTGTCAATAAAAGACCTGCTGGTCGAGATCAAGTGGTGCCTAAATAGAAACACAGAACTAAAGCTCCCATTGGACTTTCATCTGAGCCTCTGAGAAATGTTTAGGCAAGTATGGCTCCTCACATACCACAAATCTATTTGCTAACAGGCACATTTTAATGTTTAATCAGGAACTAAACTCGATACCAAAGCATGAAGCTCAACATGACCAGAGACCATGGGACTGAGTGTTAGCATCACGGAGTGCCTGCGCCTATGGATGGCTGCGACCACAGACCTGTTGCTATGGGCAATGGGCCCCATATTCCCAAAATCCCTAGGGCTTCCCAACTTCACTTGGGCCATACATACGTCACAGCTTGTATAAAAACGAGGAGCATTCCTTTCTCTTTCTCTTTCCCCCTTCTCTCTTTCCGAGCCACCTTCCCCCACTCTCTCCCTCTCAATTAAACCTCCTACACGTGGAACTGTTTGGACCTGGTGTGTGGTATTTTCAACACGGTCGCCTCTCTTATACCATCACTGAGCAGTGGGGAGTAGATAGGTTTGGAGTAGCTTAAGGTTGAATTGATCTTAGTAAAGTGACCACTCTTACTTTTAGCTAGCCCAGGTTTCCATTAATCGTAGTTCCATGACTACATGCGTAAATATGTATGTGTGACGGTGCGTATGTGTGTGCACACATAGGGCTAGACTGTCTCACCAGTGAGCCATATGCTTGAAAATGAAATGCAGAATAGGTTTTCACAGTTCCTGGCCATTGGTACTGACTTGCTTTTCCCTGGGAAAGTCCGTGGATGGAAATGCCTACAGAGATACTTGGGAAGTGGTGAATAAAGAGACACAAGAGCTAATACAGAAATATAGATGTCCCTCGGCTTATGGTGAGTTTATGCTATGATTAACTCATCCCAAGTTGAACTATCACCAGCCAAAAACCTACTGAACATACCAAAGCTTAGCCTAGAAGACTTTAACTATGCTCAAAAACAGTTATCTTAGACTGCACGTGAACAAAATTATCTAATGTACACTCTGTTCAGTAATAGTGCTGAATACCTCACATAATTTATGAAACACTTGAATGAGAAATAGGGTTTGGGGCAAGTATACTTTTGCACCATCATCAGAAGTCATAAATATATTGGTTACATGTTGAAGACCAATTGTCATTCTGAATTTAAAGTTTCAGAGTAAAATGGTGACAATAAATGTGCTGAGAAGATGGGCTTTGCTGCTAAAGTGCTTGCTGCCCAGGCACGAGGACCCAGAACCCACATCAAAGAGTGGAGCATGAGATGCGTGCCCCTATAATCCCGGTACTCTAGTGGTAGAGCCAGGAAGATACCTGCAGCTTGTTGGCCAGCTGGTCCAGCCAAATCAGCAAACTCCAGGTTCAGTGAGAGATCCTGCCCGTCTCAAAAAAATAACGTAGAGAGTGATTAAGGAACACATACAATGACATCTACCTTAATGCACACAGATGCTCTCACATACTTGTGCACATGCACATACATGCTCTCACACACTTGTGCACACACACACACAAATGTATACATAAATGTACACACAAAGAAGTGGTAAAGAATGGCATCGTTTATATTTTTAGTTTGTGTGTGCTCCACATGGGCACAGGAAACAGTGACAGTTGATGCAATGGCTGGCTACCTTGTCATGACCTTCCCTGGGCTATCTCCATGAAGGAAGGGGGGATCTGGTTCACCTAATCCATGCGTTACTACTATTAATTTTTATCATAGAATACATCCTCCAAAAAAGAGCTGGCACCACTCTGGGCGATATGGTCATGAATATTACCCCTTCCCACTGGCAATCATGTAGGAATTGATTGGACCCAGCGTGGCTCCTTCTGCTACAGTGCACACCTGGAGATCTCACTGCATGAAGAGTCAGACTGGATGCTCAAAATTGAGGAAGTTTATTTATTATCTGAAGAGAGAGTTGGATAAATGGGGAGCCTTGGGGAAATAATTTTTACAGGTAGCATTCAGCTTCAAGCGGCTGTGGT
>JADRCD010224087.1:12791-29883 GCA_019843815.1 Montemys delectorum | reverse complement strand
GGCAATCTACTTCTTCCAGGGTGCCTGCCCCTAAGCGTTCAGACACTCCCAAAGTGGTGTCTCTAACTGTGCACCCCGTGTCCAAAGCGATCCTCTGGGAGATGTTTCAAATTCAAAACCATGACAGCCAACTAACCTCAACCAACCCAGACATGGAGAACCAGCCATCAAGGAGAAAGCCACCAGGGGCTTCTCTGCCTCTTCAGGTAAACAAGACTGAGTCACCAGAGAAGCTAAGGAAGATGCAGCTGTACCCGGCCTGCCCTGCCCTGTCCTGCCCTGCCTGTGGCTCTCTGGAGTGGGTACCCACAGCATGCAGGAATAAGGACTGGCTTCTTGGGAGTTCAGCCTGGCTGGCCAACCGGGTGGAGGGCTGAGGGATTTTGCAGCCATGGAAAAAGCGTCTTCTTAGTAGCATCCAAAGTTGAGCTAATGCTCCCCCTGACAAAAGTCCATGACTCTGCTCACTGACTCCTTGCTCTGGCTCTTCATTTAAAATGTTCTGTAGCAGGAGACCTAGAGGGACACACCCAGAGTGTAGAGCGGTAAAGGAAGGGGTTGGGGAACCCCCACAACAACCCTACCTCCTGGACCTGCCATCTGAGGAGCTAGCAAGCTCTGGCCACAGCCCCGACCCCCTACGTGCTCAATGTCTGTCAGCTCAGCACAGCCTGCCTGTCGTGTGCCACCTTCTTTTTTGAGATACCTCTTGCTCCTTGGGAACTGAGAGTCCTTGCCAGGATGTCAAATCCTTTATCGTGACTAGGGACAAACACACTGGCATGTAAGAACAGACACACAAATATACACACAGTCCTTGCTCCCTGATCCCGGCAACTCACCTAACCATGGGCCCCTATTCTCCACCGCAGGCGTCAGGCATGGGCTTTGCTGAGACAGAGCCTGGCCCAGGACGAAGAATCCTGGTGCCGTTTATACTTCAGGCCACAGCAAATCCTGAAAAATACACCTCTTCTCTAGACCTCAGTTTCCCCTTTTGTACTGCGGTACCCAAGGATGTACAAGCAGAACCAGGGCCTTTGGTTCATTCAAGTTGATGAAGCTTCTCTTTCAAGGAGAACCTTGGTCCACAGGAGGCTTCCTGGAGAAGCTATCCACTGCTGTGGCTCCAGGGTCTGTGTCGGATATTGGGGCAGGAGACAAGACTTCGTTTGTTTCCTGGTATTAGCTGAGTGGACAGAGCCTGTCTGATTGCTGGGTCCTGGGTAATGCCTGACCCTTTGGGCTTCAAGGTAGGCACACTAGTCCTGTGAGTCTCATTCAGCTTAGGCCTCAGGAAATCTCCAGCTGTACTAGGACCATCTCGAAGAACACCCACAGGCTTCTAGTCTCCACCCAGCCGCCAGGGCTCACTTCCCTAGCTCACTCACATCTCAGTGTTTGCAAGCAGGTTACTTAGGACAAGCCAGCAGCAAGTCACACTCTGATGGTCTTCTAGAAGAAGAGGCTCCCTGGATCTACCAGAATGTCCTCCCTGGGATAGAAACTCTGATCAAACTGGCTGATACACAAACAAGAAATCACTGGCTCATTCCATTGAAGACATGGACACAGATTGCATCAGTAATGATTCAATGATGAGTTCTCAGAGAATGCCTGCAAGAATCTCTCTCTCTCTCTCTCTCTCTCCCTGACAAAATGGCTGCCAGGTAGTAATATGGCCTCCTCCTCAGAAAGAGATTCTCTCTGCCAGCTTTTAATCAAGAGCCCCCAGGCTTTCCAGGTGTGGGGCTGATGCCCTTCCCTCCTCCAGCTGGTACAGGGCAGCTGTTCTTGGAAACCAGAGGGGAGGATCCCAATAGACAGCTAAGGTTCAGAGGCTGAGGAAGGGCTGCTGAGCAGGCAGGAACATGGTGGCTACCACTGTTGGCTGGGAATGTCAGGTCAAGAAGAGAATGGGAATGTTCAGGCCGGGTGGTGATGGCACATGCCTTGGGAGGCAGAGGCAGGCAGATTTCTGAGTTCGAGGCCAGCCTGGCCTACAGAGTGAGTTCCAGGACAGCCAGGGCTGCACAGAGAAATCCTGTCTCGAAAAACCAAAAAAAAAAAAAAACAAAAACAAAACAAAAAATCAAAACAGGGTTCAGCAATTTCTGAGCAGTTGGGACAGCCCAGATAGGAGGCAAGGCGGTCTCTGAGTGCCCAACCCAAACCCCAAGGAGCACCAGCTGCTACAGATGGCTTTAACAGCCAGGAGACTCAACTCAAACTCCCAGCAGCTGAGGCGTGCAGGGTCTGAGCTGCCAGGAGATCCCTCAGGCCTCACTGTTTACCTTTATTCTTAGAAACAGGAAGTGGGAGCTGATGTCATTCATGAGCCCTGGGGTTGCTCAGGGGCCCAACCACTTTCAAAGGAATGTGGATAACACCTCACACAGACAAGCATCATCAACCTTCAGCTTGCCTCTCTGGCCTCCCTGTCAGTTCTCTTTACACTTTCATCCACAGCATCTTCCCTACAAGGCCGTCCTTGACCACAGGCCCTTACTATTGGTAGTGTCATAAGCCTTATTCCCGGGCTTTCTGGTTCTGATCCCTCCCAGGTGCTGATCCCTCTCTGCCTTCGTTCCTCCCCTGTGCCCATTCCTTGCGTGCCAGTGTTTTCCAGGTTCTCCCATCTCCCTGGGGACTCTGAGGGGTTTGCACTAAACATCAGCAAGCAGCACTTGGAACGACCACAGTTCCATCTGGGTGCAGATGATTGCTTCTTCCTTTGGGCATCAGCCAAGGTCGGAGTCTAAAAGAGGAAGGATGACGGCTGTTCTCAGAATGATAACTCCAAAAGAAATACTGGACTGGAGAGATGATGGCCCAGCGCTTAAGAACACTGGCTGTTCCTTCAGAGGACCCAGATTCAATGACCAGCACCCACATAGGAGTGTATAGTTCCAGGGAATCCAACGCCATCTTCTGGTCTCCATAGGCATTGCATACACATGGTGCACGGACATACAGGCAGGTGTAAAACACCTATATAAAATATATATATATGAGGGCTGGAGAGATGGCTCAACAGGTAAGAGCACTGACTTCTCTTCCAAGAGCCCTGAGTTCAAATCCCAGCAACCACAGGGTGGCTCACAACCACCCATAATGAGATCTGATGCTCTGTTCAGGGGTGTCAGAAGACAGCTACAGTGTACTCACATATAATCAATCAATCAATCAATCAATCAATCTTTAAAAAAATTTATTTATTTTTTTTAAGAAAGAAATGCTTCAGAAATACTAAAGAGCATCGCCCTCAGTTCTGGCCCTGCTTTGCTGATTAATCTTGGGGGATGCAGTGGACTTCTTGGATGCCTTGGACTACCCCAGAGTCCCCCAGCTCAGTGTTGGCAGGTTCTTCTTTCCAGCCCTGGCTTCCCGGCACCAACCTCTAAGCTACAGCCTTACTGCTGTTGCTGGCCTTGCCCCTGGGCTCTGTTTACTTTGCTCTCTGCCTGTGATTTTTCCTCACAAGTGGCTGTTGAGAACACAATTCCAGCTTTCCCCTAAGGAGGTACACAGAGTCCACACCCCAGCCAAGAAGTGGATGTGACTCTCTAGCTCAGGGTTCCCATGGCTCCTGGGCTTCAACTTGAGTCTGCTATGGGATCAAGCAGGTCTCGGGGGTTCCAAACCTGGAAAAAAAAAAAAAGCATGAAAATGGACTTCCTTTCTAAGACATCTTGGGGCTGTAGAATGAGTGAGACCCAGATGTCAGTTCTTGTGGAGGGGACTCCTGGAAGCCCTTGCCCTGGCAACCCAGACACAAAGGGTCTGGGACTCCCAGCAACAAGTGTTTCCTGACCAAACCGGCTGCAAGCCAAGCACAGCCTGGCCATGTTCAGGTCAAAGCAATACTGTGGCCTTCGCCCTCAGCTTCCTGTCCTGTAGTGGGAACAGAGAAGGGATTAAAGCCGCTGTGTGAATCTGGAGCTTTGCTGGTTTCTCTCCCAAGTGCATGTATCTCAGAGTGAGAAACCTAAATACACAGTTAGACACCATCGGCAAGCATTGCAGATGCCTGCTGCTCCTAGAACCAACCCCCTGTGCGTGTGAAGGCAGCAGGAATTTGCCATGCAGACTGTGGGAAGCACATCCTGACGTTTCCTCCTTTGACAATTTGTCAGGGGCCCAGAGGTACAGATAGCAAATTGAGACCAGGCAGCCAGTCGCTGTCACCTTTGGGGTCACTGTCCTTGGGGGTCATTTAGGAGTATGTGAGGGGGCCATAGGTGCCAGGGTCCTCCTGTTTCTGCCTCACCCCACTTCCAGGCTCTGAGTTCTTGGGGGTAGTGACCCTTGTAATCACTGAGAGGTGGTGGGCACACCTCTTAGCCAGATTGCCTATACTGGTCTCCTGGTCTCCTGTCCCCTCTCTATTCCCCATTTATTTTCCCTCTTGCTTTGGCATCTCCCACCTCAGGATATTCCTTTTTTCCAGAGCAATGAAAGTAGATCTCCATGACCTTCACTTTGACAATGGTTTCAAAGGACACAGAAGCCACTTGCCATAAATGAAAGACTAAATAAACTAGAATTACTCTAAAATTAGAATTTCTGTTTATCAAAAGATATTACTGGACTGGAGAGGTGGCTCAGTGGTTAAGAGCACTGACTGCTCTTCCAAAGGTCCTGAGTTCAACTCCCAGCAACCACCAACCACATGGTGACTCACAACCATCTGTAATGTGACAACCACTCTGGTGTGTCTGAAGACAGCGGCAGTGTACTCAAATACATAAAATTAATAAATAAATCTTTTTTTTTTTTTTTTTGGTTTTTTTTGGAAAGGGTTTTCTGGGGTGGGGCTCTGGCTGTCCTGGAACTCACTCTGTAGACCAGGCTGGCCTCGAACTCAGAAATCCACCTGCCTCTGCCTCCCAAGTGCTAGGATTAAAGGTGTGCCACCACCGACCGGCAAATAAATCTTTTTAAAAAAGACTTTATTGGGCTGAACAGATTACTCAGAGGTTGAGAGCACTGACTTCTCTTCCAGAGATCCTGAGTTCAATTTCCAGCAACCACAAGGTGGCTCACAACCATCTGTAACAGGATCCGATGCCCTCTTCTGGTGTGTCTGAAGACAGCTTGTAAGAATTGAGCAGCCAGGCGGTGGTGGTGCACATCTTTAGTCCCAGCACTTGGGAGGCAGAGGCAGGCAGATTTCTGAGTTCGAGGCCAGCTTAGTCTACAGAGTGAGTTCCAGGACAGCCAGGTATCTCCTCCTCACCTGGGGCACAAAGGTCAATAGAAACAGAGAACAATGGGAAAGATAACCAACTCATGCTGTAAACCTGTGTTCTAGAAGGGTATAAAGAGTGTGTGCTTTTGTTCCTCGGGGTCGCCTTTGCCCCAATTTCGGGATGACCCCAGTATACTGGATCATTATTAAACCTCTTGCTTATTGAATCGATCTCTGTCTCTGTGTCTTTGTGAGTGGGACGACATCCTGGGACATAAGATTCAGCTCTCTGAATCTTACATCATAGTGCATGGGCCAGAAAGGTCCTCCTCTCGAGGGACCAGTGACTGGAGATAGGAGGATCGAACTTGCCAGGCGGTGGTGGTGCACGCCTTTAATCCCAGCACTTGGGAGGCAGAGGCAGGTGGATTTCTGAGTTCCAGGCCAGCCTGGCCTACAAAATGAGTTCCAGGACAGTCAGGGTTACACAAAGAAACCCTGTCTCCAGGAGAAAAAAAAAAAAAAAAGGAGGATCGCACTCTAGTAGGTACCGCAGTTGTTCTGTGTCTGTTTAAAAGTCTGTCTGACTTTTTTTGAATCTGTGCCTTTGATCTGTGTGGCCGCAGCAGTTTCTTGGAGGTAGTCTTGCAAGGCAGGTAGACGTTCCTTGATGTTGCAGACTGCAAGAGTCCTGGATGACACGCTGGACTCTCTGGGAAGTAGAATCCAAAAGGATTCAACTCCAATTGGGGGTGGTGGCAAGGAGGTCGCTACCGAGTTCTGTCTGTCTTGGCAGCTTTTTGTGGTATGGTTGTATAGCCTGGTTTATCTGGCCCCTGCTGTGTGCAGGAGTAACTAGTTCACCTTGGTGTGGCTGGCATGGCCAAGTGACTCTGATCTGGCTTTGATTATCTGTGTGTGCAGGAGCACCTGGTGTCTGTAACTGGGCCCATGGAAGGGGCAAACTGTGTGTGGATTGTCTTTCTCTGTGTTCGTGGACCTGGCAAGGTCGAGCTGTCTGTGTGGTAACTGTTTTTCTCTGTGTTTCTTGGTATCTTATTCTGTGTTCTTGGACTTTAGACTGACAACTTCTACCCTCTTGACCACTGGACAGATGTTAAAGCTAGAGGAGTGACTTCAGTGGTGGCAGCAGGCAGGGTGGGCACTCTCGTAGGCTGGGGCCTGCAGCTGCCGCTGGGGTTGGGCAGGGAGTGGGCTGTGTGCTCTGTGGCTCAGTGGTGGTGTGATCCCACAGCAGTGGTGGTGGCTGTGGGGATGTGCTGCTTGTTGCCATGGACAACCCTTGGCACCCTTGGTTCCAGCTGCCACGGGCTCCCCAAGGGCTGGGGTCAGATGCAGCCAGAGGGCAGGGCCCAGCAGCTGGAACACAAAGTAAGCAGGCGGGGAGCCCTAAATTGTAATTTTAAAGCCTTAAGAGTCATGCCCTGCCGTGTGGTGGTGACACACGTCTTTAGTCCCAGCACTTGGGAGGCAGAGGCAGGGGTATTTCTGAGTTCGAGGCCAGCCTGGTCTACAGAGTGAGTTCCAGGACAGCCAGGGCTATACAGAGAAACCCTGTCTCGAAAAACCAAAAAAAAAAAAAAAAAAAGAGTCATGCCTTGCCAGTTCGAGTCCTCTGGTGTTTGTGTAAACGAATGAATGCTGACCCATTTTGCTATTTAGATGAATGATTATGGGAGTGTGTAAAGAGTTGTATGAGAATGAGATATAGCTTGCTGGGAAGGCCCAGCGAGTCTGAGAGAGCCAGATGGTAAAGGACCACCCCCGGCCGACTGGCCACTACCCGGACACACTTCCACCGGTGGTGGTGCGCCATGGCTCCGGGACAGGTGGGAAGGCCTGGCAAGAAATGGAGTTTTCGGGTGGATTCATTCTTTATAATTCCCACTAGTAATTTAAAACTATTACCATGAGAGTTAAAGTTTATATTTTCTTTTCCTTTTTTCCTTGGTTGGGTGAAAGCCTGGGTAAGGAGACTCAAGCGCTCCAAAGTTGAGTCACGTGACCCAAGCGCATCAAATTGGAACAAAGAATATCTCGAGGGCCCCTTGCTGTGGCAAACTACAGGTTACTCTGTGTGAGAGAGAACAGTGATAATTGCCTGCTTTTAACAGATATTGATTTATATATTACAGAATATACAGCCTTGGTGAATTTCCTCACCACACATGCTAAACTGGCCTACCTGAACTCCAGACCTCAACCGGATCCAGTCAAAACACAGACATCAGGAAACTGATAAATCCTGTTTTCCTCCTCCCCCCCCCAATGATATCTCAATGCCCATGTTCAGCTTGAAGAAGTTATGAAGCGTCGTCGATCCAGTTCCCTGGGTTTTGGGACTAGAGAGGGTTATTAATAGGTTGTCTTTCTAGAAAATGTAAAATAGTCATATTTGGAACAGGGAGGAAATAGCCAAAATTAATTGTATAGAAACCTTATGATTGTTACTAAGTTAAAGTCATACTTTCCTATTTGATACAGAATTTATTTTGATAATAATTTGGAGAAAAGAAGCTTCTGGTAATATTTACCCTGTACTGAAAATGATTTGATTGGTGCATAGATAATTTAAACTAGGAGCATTGTGTGACTAAAATTTGATCAGGTATTTGAGTATTTCTTTAGATACACAGTTTATTACCAGAAAGTTTGCTTTAACATTTATATCATTAGTTTTGAGTTTTGTATCCTATGTTTGTAGTAGTGATTGGTAAAAGTTGAGGCTTGTGTTATAAACCATTTACATCTTAAACTGGTATACAAGAAATGAGTAAATGCTTTTAAAATGAAAATTTATTGATAAGTTCGGTGCACAATAGTGTTCTTATTGACTGGGAGGTAGCTAGTACAGTTCTTTTGTGCATACTTCAACACCAAAAGTGAAGTTTTCTGTATCCACTTAAGAAATTTCTGGTCCCAGTAAGAGTTGTCTGTAGGCTTATAAGTAATTCTTTTATTTCCCCTAGTAGACAGGGCTTAGACCCAGTCCTTCTTTTACTGTTATTATAGACAGATCTGAGATGCTTAGACCTGTGAGTTTAGGGACAAATTAACAAATTCATGGCTCTGAGCTTATTGTTAGGGAGATTTTGCCTTTGCCCAGATTGTGGGACGACCCTAGTATACTGGATCATTATTAAACCTCTTGCTTATTGAATCAATCTCTGTCTCTGTGTCTTTGTGAGTCTGATGACATCCTGGACATAAGACTTGGCTCTCTGAATCTTACAAGCTACAGTGTACTCATATGCATAAAAAAATAAGTAAATAAATCCTTTAAAAAAAGACATTATTGAGGGCTGGGGATGTAGCTCAGTTGTGGAATACACAAAGCCCTGGTTTTGATCCCCAGCACTGCTTAAACAAGGTGTGGAGGCTCAGACATTTAATCCCAGTGTCCTGGAGATAGAGGCAGAAGGATCTAAAGTTCAAGGCCATATTTGAGTACAAATTAAAAAAAAAAAAAGGACACTATTTAGCAAGTAAAAGACAGGCTCAGAATGGAAGAAAACATCTACAATTCATATATTTGATAATCCAATTTCTGGTTCTAGGAAAAGGCATATATATATATGTATTCCCTTGCTATGTGGCTCAGGCTGGACCTTGGAGCTTTTTTCCTTAGCCCCTAGTGCTAGGATTACAAGTGTGCCCCATGACACAGGACTTGCAGCATATTGGTAGAGGAGGCAAAAGCTACATGAATGTTATTCTGTAAGAGGAAACATTAAGATGTTTGGAAGTGCAGGGCCATGGTGGCACATGCCTTTAATCCCAGCACTTGGGAGGCAGAGGCAGGCAGATTTCTGAGTTCGAGGCCAGCCTGCTCTACAGAGTACGTTCCAGGACAGCCAGGGCTATACAGAGAAACCCTGTCTCGAAAAAAAAAAACCAAAAACCAAAAAACAAAAAAGATGTTTGGAAGCATACGCTAAGCACTTCCAGGGAATTAACTCCCACAGCTTGCTCTTCTCAGCGAGAGATTTGCATGGAGGACTTTAGAAAGTCTTCAGGGACTTTGCACAGGGAAAGATCAGCAAGACTGGTCCACTGGTTGGCCTGTTTTGGAACTACAGCCAACTCTGTGCCCACTCCAGCTAGGAGGAGGAATCAGGAGCGGCCCGAGCAGTGGCTTCCATTCTTTACAGCAGAGCAAGGTTACCTGTGGACCTTCCAGGAGACCTGGCTCCAAGCTCAGTTAGTTAGCTCTCTTTGGGGGTAAATGAGAGAAACCCAATGAGATGCTCCAACATTTGATGAGCAAAACTGATGAGCAATCCTAACTCATGCAACTGTCAGAAAGGCTAATTGTATAGAAGAAAAAATGCTGGTGCTCTCTGGCCTTAGGCTCTTGTAGGCCTGCAGACTAGCCCCCGGAAGCTCCAGCTCAGAAACAGCCTCTCACGTGCATAGGCCTGGAGGCTCTGCTCAGCTTGGAGTGGGGCACGAGGCCTGCATGGGCCGCAGGGTGAGCATGTGAGGCTGGGAATCCAGGGCTGCCTATGTGTGACTCAGACCTAGGGGGCTTCCCCTGGTGAGAAGTGGGCAGCTCCTGTTTGTTCCAAACCTTCAGCTTCTCAGGCAACCTGGAAAAAAACAACCCTTCCAGCAGGAAACGGCCACATAGTCCAGCCATGGTGCAGAAAACCAAATCCTAGACAAATGCAAAAACAAAACTTGAAAAAGGCAACTCTCACAATAGAAAGTTAAAAAAAAAAAAACAAAAACAAAAAACAAAAAAACCCAATCTTTTCATTTCCCTTTTATTACTATGAACACCACATATTCATTATAGAAAAGTTTTAAATGCAAATAAAAGAATAAAAGGTCTGTAATCTCACTCATCACCAGGAATAACTGATGCTAAATGTTACTACATATTTTCTCAGGTTTAGTCTATTTTGTTCTTACCCCAGGTCAGAATGTGGACATTATTTATAGATTTTTTTCACTCTGTAGGGTTTGGTGGACTTTTCCTCATTTCAATAGATGCACACTGACTTAGCAACGTTTTCTGTTGCTATAACAGAATATCTGAGACTGGTAGTTATAAAAAAAAAGAGGTTCATATTAGTTTCACAGTTCCAGAGTCTGCTATAGCAGGTGAAGGGACTTTGCTGCTTCAGCTTTTGGTTTAAGCAGGGTGGGGCACATGGGAAAGGAATATGGGAGTCAAGTTTGCTTGCTACAGTCTCTTTGTCTTGTGATCTCTAATGTGCTCACTAATGGCAGTGGACGGCCTAGATTAGCCAAGCTTCCACCCTCCTGCTTCTACCCTCGGAGTCTAGGGATGGACCATCTTCCCTGAGTTGGAGTGCTCGTTTTGAGGGAAGTCCATGAAGGTAGGAAGAATGGCCTGTGTGTTCTGCTCTTATCTGTCTGTGCAATGTGAACACCTCACTGCAAGCAAATGTTATTTTCATAATTGAAATTTCTATGAAAACAAATGTTTTCTAAAATAATGAATAAAATACATTGTAACATACACAATGTTTTGCTTTTCATAGTGTATAAAGAGCCCATACAGATTAATAAGATTAGAATCAGCCTGCCAATGGGGGAGAGGAAGAGAGCCAGATGCCAACAATTCCCCAAGAAAAAAACCACAACCCCCTAAGTAGGTGATGAATGTTCATTTGCATAAATAATCTAAGAAACATATGACAAAGCAGCACAAAAACTAAGAAAATATAAATGTTCACCGACCAGATTGGTACGGACAGAAAAACAAGACAGATTCAAAGATAGTGGGTGAGGCTCGCCAAGCACCAGCGGGGCAGCAGGAAGGAGCTGGGTGTCCTGTCCCCTCTCTGCAGTGGCACTGGCCAGGTGATCAGAGCCTTAACGGGGAAAGCCCTTTATGCCACCCTTCCCCCATAGGAATTTATCCGTGGAATAATTGTCCATGGTACTGAGGTGCCGTCTGTAATGAAGGAAACTCAGAAAATGGCCACATTAAACACTAGATGATGTGTGTGAGTACTCTGCAAGTGTTGAACATAATGCCGCACATGTGGTGTGGTTTCAGTGTGACTCCCTCAACACCCCCAGCCTGAGACTTCACAAGGAGGCTTGGTCCTCAGTGTGTAGTGTAGGAAGCTGGAGGAGGATCCATCCTCTTGAAAGGATTAATGTGGTCTTGTGGAGTGGGTTCATATTCTCTTGACATTGTATCTCAAAACAGCAAACAAATATCAAATTACAAAGCACTCCATACCTTCTTACCTATACTACCAGGCATTTTCATTGAGTGTTCAGAAATCAACATTTTTAGGGATGGGATGTAGCTCAGCGGTAGAGTGATGTTCATTGTGTGTGAGGCCCTGGGTGTGCTCCTCATCACTATATAAAAAAAATAACCTAATTAAAAAAAAATTTCAGGGCCAGTAAGATGGCTCAGAGGGTAAAGGTGCTTGCTGCCAAGCCTGGGTGACTCAAGCTCTATCCCTGAGACCACTATAGCAGAAGGAAAGAATCAGCTCGTACATGCCCTCTGATTTCTATATTTGTGTCATGGCCTTGTGTGTACACACATAATACAAATGTACACGTATAATAAGCAAAAATGTAACTGTGTGTGTGTGTGTGTGTGTGTGTGTGTGTGTGTGTGTGTGTGTGTAAAGCTATTCATTCAACTACTTTTTGGTTAAGTGGCCCATTACCTGTGTGTATGTCGAGCTTACAGCTCAATAAGAAGATGCTGACAGAGCAAATGAAGCTATATGCCTTCATCAGTGTATTCTGTCACCCTGGTGGTGAGGAGGGGAATAACAGGTGTGTCATCCACGACAGCCTCCAGGGTGGCCTGTGATCCCTGCCTCCCAGAATTCAAGATATTTGCAATCCCTTCCCCTTGAGTAGGGGAGGGGTGCCAGATTTGCTTAGAGTCGGCCAAAAAGCACCAGCAAGGAGATGGCCTTCTGAAACTGGGTTATAGAAACTCTGTAGCAAAGACAAAACAAAACAAAAAAAACTCCTTGTAGAAACACTTGCCAATGTCGTGGTACACACCTTTAATGCTAGCGCTTGGGAGGTAGAGGTAGATCTCTGTGAGTTCTATGCCCATCTGGATTACAGAGTAAGTCCCAGGCCAGTCAGAGCTGCATAGTGAGACCCTCTCTCAAAACAAAATAAAACAGTAACAAGCACAACCAAGCCCATGGCTCTCTCTTGAATGGCTCCTGCTGGGGCAGGCCAGCCCCTATGTTGTGAACGGATTGGGAAAGAAATCTGGCTGTCGTAGGAAAGACCTGAGGGTTTCAGGCTAACAGCTGGCAAGGAAACAACGCCTGCCAATCAATTGCATAGCAGCCAGTGGATCTTTTTGCTCTGGCCAGATCTTGAGATGCCTGGAACCCACATGAGACCTCGAGCTACAGGAAGCAGCTAAGCTGTGGGGATTCCTGCCAGACAGGATCTGAGATAAACAGTGACTACTGAGCACCAAGAAGCCCTTGGGTGAGCTTTCCCTGTGTAGGTTCAAGTGCAGAGTGACAACATTCTGACAAAAGCCCAAGGTCATGGCCCTCTGTCTGTGTCAGTTTCATCTCCTTTCTTTCTGTTACACTGTGTGTTTTCACACTATGAGGTTTGCCCTTCTTCCGATAATTTACTCCTCAGTGGTGTGTGTGTGTGTGTGGCGGGTGGGTTGGGGTGTTACTGTTTTGAGATGGAGTTGCAGTAAGGTGCCCAGCTGGCTTCACACTCCTGATGCTGTGGTCCCTCCCAGTAAAGGTGTGTGGGGTGAGCATGCACACACACACTCACTTCTGCTAGATCTTTGTTTTTAACTTTGTAGCCTGCAACTCAGATGAACTCATTTGTGTTTTACTTGGGTTTTTGTTGTCCTTGTTTGTAAATAGATCTGTTTACTTCTTCCTTTCCAAACTGGGAGTTACAGCAGGCTATTGGTTTCATGTCCAGCTCTCCTGGCTGGACCCTTCTGTGCAATGCTGGCTAGAAGGTTGGATCGACTAGCTCTCCTGGCTGGACCCTTCTGTGCAATGCCGGCTAGAAGGATGGATCGACTAGCTCTCCTGGCTGGACCCTTCTGTGCAATGCTGAGTAGAAGGATGGATTTACACCTGCTGCAGCTGCTGCTGATTTAGAAAAACACCTATTTTCTATCATTTTTTCCAATAAGCGAGGTGTTGGTGGGGTTTCCTAGATCCCTGCATCAGGTTGGAGACCTGTCCTCTGGTCCCCTTCACTGACTTTAGGATGGAAGAGTTTGGCATTTTTGCCAAAAGCTTTGTCTCCATCTTTTGAGAGGAATGGGGCACATACCTTTAATCCCAGGAGACAGGCATGCAGATCTCTGAGTTTAAGGTCAATCTACAGAGCACAAGATTTAGGACAGCCAAGCTTAGGAAGTGAGGGAGAACAGAACAAGAGGGCCATGTTTTAGCTCCTGCAAGCTGAAGCTTTGGACATGTGGCACTGGCTTTAGAGAGAAAAATAGAAGGAACTCTTGGGACAATTGATGCTAATTAGGAGGAACTAAGGAATTAATGGTGATTAAGACTAGACCAGCATCACTGAGGTGAAATCTTCTGGGAAGTGTTTTCTGAGAGCACAAAGAAGTTGTGTTCCAGAGACAGCCAAGGTTGTACCACTTGTTGCAGCTGGACTTGGTAATGTGTAAGAATCACCCCGGTGGTACTGATTTTGAAGGCATGGAGGGGTCATGGAGAGCAGCTGAGGCTTGGCACTGTGAAATGCCATGGAAGGCCATTGATGAAGGTGCAGCCTGAATTGCAGTTGATGGCAAAGGATTGAAGTGGTCATGCAAAGAAGTTTCTCTTAAGGTTTGGCAATATCAAGAGAACCTATGAGAGGCTATTGGTGAAGCCTAGTTGCAGCAAAAGACCCCAGTGTCCTGGAGATGCCAGCACCAAGGGATGATCACGAAGAACAGCAGCAGCAGTGGAGTGAGGTCAACAAGAGCCTAGAGTGCTACAGAGGGCAGAGCTGGAGAAGTGACACCATCCCTTTGGAGGAGCCCAGAAGATCATGTGTAGATCTCAGACATTGAAACAAGAAGCTGTAAAGTTGAAGTTCACTTGGAGACCCCAAGATATTAAAGATGCCAGAGCCATGGGATACTAGCCAAGGAAAGCTGGTAACAGGGAGTGGGACCAGCCCAGGAGAAAGAAGTTTGTTACAGTCAACAAAAATGAAAAAGGAGTCGGCGATCAAAAGACTGCTTTGACATCAGACACAGAGACGCAGAGTTTGGAGTTTGCCCAGCTGGTTCCCTGTCTTGCTTTGGGGATTGCAGTTAAGTGACTAGATGAATCTCAGAAGAGACTTTGAACTTTGAACATTGTTGAGACTGCTATAGACTGTGGGGACTTTGGAAGTTGGACTAAATGTATTTTGCATTATGCTATGTGTAGGTATGCCTCCCATAGACTCATGTGTTTGAACAAGCCTATGAGGGCCAGGGAGAAGAATGTAATGGTTTGACATATTTGGGCCAGGGAGTGGCATTGTTTGGAGGTGTGGCTTGAAGTAGGTGTGCCACTGTGAGTATGGGCTTTAAGATCCTCTTCCTAGCTGCCTGGAAGCCAGCTAGTCTTTTCCTGCTTGCCTTTGGATAAAGACATAGAACTCTCAGCTCCTCCTGCACCATGCCTGCCTAGATGCTGCCATGCTCCCGCCTGATGACACTAGACTGAACCTCTGAACCTGTACGTAAGCCTGCCCCAATGAAATGCTGTCCTTATAAGAGTTGCCTTGGTCATGGTGTCTGTAAACCCTAACTAAAACAGGCAGTGACCTGCCATTCTATATTAGTCACCTGGTCATTATGTCCCCATATCCCTGATGGAAATAACACAAGAGAGAGTTTTAGCTTCAGAGAGTTCAAGCCGTGGGCCTTGGGCCCATGCTCCTAGGCTTCTATGAGGCACAGCATCATGGCAACTGGACTGTGTGGAAGAGATAGCTGTTTACCTTAGGAAAGAAAGAGAGAGAGGCCTGAGACAAAATAAATTATATATATAAAAAGGCCCCTTAGTGACCTGCCCCCTCCAGCTAAGCCCTACTTCCTGAAGCTTTTAGAACCTCCTAAAATAGAAGGTGGGGAACCAAGAGTTCAGTACATGAGCTTGTGGGAGACACTTCAGAAAAGGATCAGTTGTCTCTCATTTTTTTTTCTTGTCCTTTGAGATGAGGTCTCACATATTGCCCAGGCTGGACCTCAACCCCTGGGCTAATCCTCTTGTCTCAGCCATTTCAGTGCTAGGACCCCTCTTCTCCAATTCATTTCTGATTTGGCCATTTGAGTCTTCTCTCTTCTTGGTCAGTAGAGCAAAGGTCTTTCAACTTTCTACCCTCCCTTCCACTCGTTCCTGTTGCCATGATGTTGTCCCTTGGAGAAGACCAGAAGGATGGAGCCATTTGAGCCCTGTGAAGCTTGACTGTCACCACACCAGGCATAGTGACACAAGTCTGCAATCCCAGAATTCAGGTGGGAAATGAGCTCATGGTCATCCTTAGGTATATAGTAAATTGGAGGCCATTCTGGGCTACAGGAGACCATGTTGCAGGATAAAAGGTGAATCAAAGAACCAACATTCAGTTTGATTTTTCTCTCTTTATTCCTTCCTTTTTCCTTTTCTCCTTCTTCTACCCTCCCCCTCTAGTCCTTCATTTCTCTTTTTTAAAAAAGATTTATTTTTTATTTATTTCATGTAAGTGAGTACACTGTCGCTGTCTTTAGACACACCAGAAGAGGGCATCAGATGCCCATTACAGATGGTTGTGAGCCACCATGTGGTTGCTGGGAATTGAACTCAGAACTTCTGGAAGAGCAGTCAGTGCTCTTTACCACTGAGCCATCTTTCTAACCCATATCTCTTTCATTCTTTCTCCATCCACCATCCCCCTGCCCACCCAGAATCTGTGTAGCTGGTCTGAAACTCATGAGCCAATGACCTCCAAGTTCTGACCCTCAGTGTCTAACTTTCTCTGTCTCTTGATTTCTTTTTTTTTTTTTTTAAGATTTTTTTATTATTATATGTAAGTGTATTAGTACACTATAGCTAGCTGTCTTCAGACACACAGAAGAAGGCATTAGATCTCATACGAATGGTTATGAGCCACCATACGGTTGCTGGGATATGAACTCAGGACCTTCAGAAGAGCTGTCAGTGCTCTTAACCACTGAGCCATCTCTCTGGCCCCCTTAGGATACTTCTTAATTTCTCCTCTTACACACTGGTTGCTTGGGAAAATTTCTTTAAAATGTCTGTTTTTTAAGAGACAGGGTCTGTCTTGTTCAGGCTGGCTCCAAACCTCTGAGCTCGAGCTGTCTTCCCAGGATTACAGAGGCAGATGTCACTGTATCAGTTAGGAGTGGATTTCCCTTCTTGCCCTCCTCCTCCTCTTCTCTATTTTTCTTAAGTGTTTTTTATATCCATGTATTTGAGTTTCTTAAATTTCACCAGCATATGGGACATCTGTCTCATATCCCAGCCAAGGGACCATTGTAGAAGAAGACACAGAAAGACTGTGGGAGCCAGAGGTTGGGGAGAAGCAGAGTAAAAACAGCATCTTCTATACATTGCTATGTGCAACAACACTGCGCTCAACATCATAGCAGCTGTGGCTGCCTGCACAGACCAAGCCGGCCATCTGGCCATCATTCAAGCATGGGGGAAAGAGTTCACGAGTCCTCACCTCTAACTGAGGAGCTATGGATGATGAGTAATAGCTTCTTAGAGAGGGAGAGTCCATTTTATTTAAAGCTTTAGTTCCTGGTAAGTTGATCACATTCCAGTTTGTGGTCCCATATCCAGGACTATATTATATGGGCAGCACAAATTGGACTGAATAGGGTGTGTGTGTGTGTGTGTGTGTGTGTGTGTGTGT